>PVHP010000491.1:0-144562 GCA_004024765.1 Zapus hudsonius
TAAGGCAATTGTTACTAGAAGAAATATTGCAAAGTAATCCTAAGAGTTTACCATCTCTTCAGCTTAATAAAGCAATTCTACATCTCCTACAATGCAAATGACAGTCAACATTTCAAGTGGACGGGGCACATTCATAAATTCATGGTTTAGAAGAGAACAGCCTTCTGAGTGAGGACTTCATATATATATATATATATATGAAGAGAGAGAGAGAGAGAGAGAGAGAGAGAGAGAGAGAGAGAGAGAGAGAGAGAGAGAGAGAGAGAGGATGGGTGCATCAGGGCCTCCAGCCACTGCAAAGGAACTGCAGAGGCATGTGCCCTTCTGTGCATCTGACTTAACATGGGTATTGGGGAACTGAACTCGGGTCGTTAGGTTTTGCAGGCAAGTGCCTTAATAGCTGAGCCATCTCTCCAGCCTGACACTGACTTTTATTTAGAACCATTATTAGGCTGCTATAATTAAGAAAGTTCTTCATTTCAAGACATTCTAGAGTTCTGTTTGAGGACTGAGAATTCTAAGCTTCCAAGTTCAACCTCTGGCACTGCTTATGTCAACTCTGTTCTAATCCTGAGTAAGTTGCCCAAATGTATTCTAGTCACTTTCCTCAGCTATAAAATGTACACAGTGACAATACCATTGACTTCTTATAGCTTATAGTTAGGATTACCTAAATTAGCTATGTCTTATGAAAATATTTTCCAAGTAGGAACTGTACAAATATTACTTATTATTACTTTAAATATGAAATAAGACACTATTTACTGAACAGAAAAAATAATAAAATCATTTCCAGACTTTTATAAACCATTTTTTAACTTCTTAATAAAACTCATCTAAGACTGCTAATTCAGTTTCTCCACTGCTCTGTCAGATGTAATTTTTCTGTTATTTTCAGTAAGTCCATCTCCGCCATTCCTAATACTCTCCCTTCAATATGCTATAGATTCTGATACCACAGGACAAGATATAATTTACAAGTAAAGCATCTGGTGTTAGTCAACTGCATGAGATCTAGTGCAAGTTGTTAGAGGTGCAGATTTTCCAAAGTTGCACTGATTTTTGCTTGCTGAAACTGTGAGGTGAATAGTGTCTGGAATATGTAACAGATCCCGTTTCACAGGTTATTATTTTGGATTTGCTAATAGCCCATGTTCAAAAGGTACAGATCAGTAACTATGCTGGGATGGTATAGAGCTCGTCCTTAGATTAAACTTATAGTTAGTTTATGATTTGAATGGATTCCCTATAACATATTACATTCTAGTCCAAGAAATAAATTATTCACTCATCAAACCATGACCATGTAAAATGATGATTTTGTCAATATTTCATACTGAATATGAAACAGTAATTCTGGGTCTGATTAGCATTATTTTTTAAAATATATTTTAATTTTTTATTTGAGAGAGAGACAGAGCACACCAGGGCCTCTAGCCACTAAAAACAAACTCCAGACACATGAGCCATCTTGTGCATTGGGCTTATGTGGGTATTGGGGAATCAAATCTGGGTCCTTAGGCTTTGAAAGCAAGCACCTTAACTGCTGAGTCATCTCTCCAGCCCTGATTAGCATTCTTTTTAATACAGAAGTCATCTATAAGAAGATAACTTTCATTTATGAGGATGAGAGCAAAACACTTATGTGCTGCAAATTATCCTGTTGAAGGAAAAACTGCCATTAGATCACAGGGCTTATATTCCTGTGTATATACACCATACACACCATATGATTTAAAGTAATGAAGGAAGTCATGCCTGTAGCTCAAATAAGTGCGTTTAGTCCTGTGAGAGCTCTAAAATTTCTAATACTCAAACCAAACTATACAAGTGGACATATAAATATACTCACACAGAAGTCCATATAGTTTTAAAATTACAGATCTGACATGTCTTTATGCATGGTGGGGCAGGGGTAGTTAAAAATTCACATACGAATTTTTGTAATAAACTCAAGTTAAAACGAGTATCCAGAACCCTGAATGAACGGCAGTAGTTCTCAAGGTGACAAGACTGTGACCATGCACCTGAGCGTATACAAGTGATTCACACTCCGAATCATGGAACTTAGTATCAGCTGTCATCAACCTCTGAATGAGGAAGAGTCTGAGGTATGTGGACAGGTTTTCTCATAGTAAGGCTTATGTGATCTCCGTGGGGGTCTAGACAATTTATAATCAATTAAAATAGTGCTTTTGTAGTTAACCTTTAAAGATGTTCCTCTATGGCCCCTGATTTCTCATGCTGCCGCTTCCCCTTTCCCATATATGGTTTTCAATCCATTAAGGCTATCTACCCTTCCCCCGGTTCTGTTTGTCATACAAAGAACATCAGGACATACCACATATGTCCACAGAGACTGCCAAGGCTAATGAATATGTATGCTCTGTGTCACAACAGAACACCTCTTATGTGTATAAATAACAGGTGAGCTGCTGCACGCAGGGATAAATGGGGTTAACACAACCAGAGAGCCCCATGCTACATTCGGGATATCTATCCCAGAAAGAAAATTCCAAATGCCAGGAGTATTCTATATGTGCTAAGGGATTCAAACCTTGTTTTCTGAAATGCACTTGGTTGAGATTAGAGTTACCATCACCCTAAAAGTCTGAGGTTATGACAGTTGATTTAGAAAAGACTATTTTGCTATATACATTTGCACTTTTAATTGACAAAATCCAGGCATGGTAAGACTGACTTATTATATGGCCGTCATATTGCTTTAGTCACATTTCTAAATTATTACATCATTCATTGTGGGTACATATGGCTAATTACAAATGTTTACTTTTATGTACATATTGTATTTAAAGCAGCTAAATGCAGAACTCAATTTAGTTATATTTAAATTGGACCCTATTCATTCATACCCAAAACACCAAGCTGACAAAGACCAATAAACAAATTCAGAATCTTCCAAACCCTGTGACCTTGAGTAAAATGGAATATGCCTTTATCATCTCTGCTGTATTCCTCTAAAACCTCATTCTAAAAAGAGTTTCCATAAAACAAACTAGATATATAAGGCTACTTCTTTAAGGCTGAAGGTTGGTTCATATAATTAATGAGACAAAGGAATAAGAATATCATTTACATAATGAGTGTGTAATCCTTCAACCATTTTCTTTAAAACTTATTTCTTTAGGTGACTCTAAAAATGTGCAAAGCACTCACAGAGTTTGTTCAGGTTATTTATGCATTTTTCTCTTTTTGGCAATTTGTGCATTAATTTTTAATACAGTAGCAAAATAGTGTCTTGGACATTGGAAAAAATTTTCTATAGTCAGGGCTGGGTGACATAGTGCATTAATTCAGTGTCCTTCACTCCTGGGACCTGTGTATAATTTAGTCCAGCCTGAAGAAAATAACTTTGATCTGAAGGCAGAGGAAAAAGCTACATATGAAATGAGCTTTGGTAGGTTTATTGTTGTGTTTTCTTCCAGTGTAAGAGGACGTATGAAGACACAGTGTTTTATAACACAGCAGCACAGTCTAGGATTCACAGTGAGGAGCGCTTTGTAGTAACAGTTCTACCAGGTTCCCCTTCTCAGCACCCGGCCCCATCCCCTCGCCTGGGGAGACACCTGAGAACCACCTATAATTGAAATGCTTGGATTTCCAAATGGTAGGAAGTGTGGTGAGAACGACAGCCCATCAGTGCTGTTGGCACTTCCATTTGTGAAAGCAGAATACCACATAAGGAGACAGAAGCAAGAGTGGTCATGGTATCTCACAGCAAATAGCATTTCCTTCCTGGAGGAGCTGCCCACCAACCACCCCATGAGAAGGTGGTAAGAGTAGTGGGGAAAATGGTACAGAAACAGTTCAGTCCTGACTGAGATCTTGATGGCTGTGGTCACTGCACAACTTCATCTACTGTGGCGATAGATTAATTACTATATATATATATATTAGAAGTCTAGGTCTTGGCAAACTGGAATGAAACGGCATATTATTTCCATAAAATACAAATCCCCTTTCTTTTGGGTGTAATTCTACAGTAATCCCAGTCCAATTCTCTTCTGCTGGAAATGAGCATGGCTGACGGTCTTTACTGAAGCCGTTAAAAATACAGTTCTTCTCAGTACTGTATTGAGTACACTTAAAAACTAGGACGAGGTTACTTCCCTATTGTGTGAAGTTTTCAACTATTTTAAATACTTCTGAATAAATAATTTTTATTAGTGATTTTGAAGGATTTTTACTGATCTCCTTAGTAATGGATAAGTACAGAATTTGTTAATCACTGTAGAAAATACAGTGATATTTTCCAGTTATTTTATTTATATTTTTTTGGTTTTTGGTTTTAGGAGGTTGGGTCTCACTGTAGCTCAGAATGACCTGGAATTCACTATGTAGTCTCAGGCTGGCCTCAAACTCACAGTGATCCTTCTACCTCAGCTTCCTAACTGCTAGGATTAAAGGTGAGTGCCACCATGCCTGGTTCCAGTCACATTCTTAAATGAATAATTTGAAAGAAATTAAATTGGCTAATTTTAGTTGTTTATGTAAAAAGAGTAGATCAGGGCCTGAGAGATGGCTCAGCGGTTACGGCACTTGCCTCCAGTGCCTAAGGCCCTGGGTTCAATTCCCCAGGACCCACATAAGCCAGACCCACAAGGTGGTGGTCCTGGTTCTCTCTCTCTCTCTCTCTCTCTCTCTCTCTCTCTCTCTCTCTCTCTCTCTCTCTCTCTCTCTCTGGGTGTGTGTGCGTATCTCTGCTTGAAAATGAATAAATAAAATATTTTAAAAAAGAAATTTCATTAAAAAAAAAGAGTAGGTCAGTTGATTTGGGGAGAAGCCTTCTTCTTCCAACTGCGTCATCTTATTCATAGCATACAAATTCCCTAAACAACATGAAAACCACTCTCTAACCAGAACTCTTCAGGTGACACAAAGAGGCCACACAGAAAATCAGATGTACCTTTGTGTTCTTACAGTTTCATAATGACGTGGAACAATTACTACAGACATTAAAAATATTTCAATAACTGTTTTTTTAAATATTTCATTAATTCATTTTCAAGCAGAGAGAGAGAGAGAGAGAGAGAGAGAGAGAGAGAGAGAGAGAGAGAGAGAGAATGCACCAGGGCCACCATCTGTGGGTCTGGCTTATGTGGGTCCTGGGGAATTGAACCTGGGACCTTAGGCATTGGAGGCAAAATGCCTTAACTGCTGAGCCATCTCTCCAGCCAACAATAACTGTTTTAAATCAATAAATAATCTATAACTGATTAGCCCTGTTATTATTAATTTCTGACTCTAAAACACATGATAACAGATTTTTGAGGGAAGCACAGAAGGGACCCAAGGCTTTGTGCACACTAAGTGCATGCTCTAAAGCACATTATAAATTATTTAGCATGCATATGTAGTCATATCTTTATCAAAATATTCATTAGTTAAAATTGAATATATGTGTTTATTATTTAAGACAATCTAAGTTAAAATACTTCAAGTCAAATGCCTCAGAGAGATCTACATCTATAATACTCAATCTTTCTTATAATGAAAGACATTCTGAACAGTCATTTCCCTATCCGAGTAGTCATTTTAGGGAAGGACAGAGTTTACATGAAAAGCAAATAATTACATCAAATATGTAATTGATTTAGCAGGGTGTGGTGGCACATGCAGGTAGTCCCTGCACTCAGGAGGGACAGCACCGCTACTTAGTGAGATTCTTCTCAAGAAATCTATGTAAAAACAACACCTAAAACCATATAATTGGGAAACAAAGGAAAGCACTTGAAATGTTAGAAATCGAATTATTTTTGTGTTTCTAGACTATAGGTTTTTTGAAACATTTAAAATAAAATCAAAGGTTCGTAGAATTAATGATGAACCACCACAGATCTGAAAACACATTTCCACTTACTGAACATACATGGAAATATTTTACTTTAAAGTAAAAATCTTCCTTCAAAAAATACATCAAAATGCCAATTGGACGATGGTAACTTCATGTATATTTTACATTTATTTCATGACCATTATAGGCTCACTTACCTAACTTGTGCCCATTTTTCAGATGAGAGTGTTTCATTACTTCCTCCTTTTATCTGATGCTTCTACATCCAGCTATTATTTTCATATTTTGCCTTAAAATATTTTATGTCATTCAATGTCAAAAAGACTCTATTAAAAATATAGCATAAAATAGAGGCTTACATGGCTGCCTATTCTCCCAGAAGCAGTAGTGTTACTGGAGTACCCACATGACAACAATAACAGCCTAATCACTTAAAGGCTTTTTACATTAAGGCTTTTTTTTCTTTCTTTAATTTGAGAAGTAATGTTCCAGGCATGATTTAATAGGTTAGTTGTAAAATACAGATAAATAATATAATTGGAGATGAATAATAAAAAAGTTTGATGCCTAATGAATATTCTTTCATACTCTGGAGGTGTACTGGTACACAATTCATCAACCTTTATTTCATTTATTTTTCCCCTCTCAACATATGCATAAAAATGAAAATGGGGCAGAAACCTTGCACGGCAGAGCACTGTGTATCATCATGCAATTTAAACAGAAGGTCCACGTATGAAGCATAATGGAAAGGTGAGTTTGTGGGTCTGGAGAAAAAAAATCTCCACCAACAAAATCAGAGTCAGTCATGGTGCAGTTCCTATGCGCTCCATTGCTTTATATTTATTCCCAGTAAGAAGAAGGAGAAGGAAGGAAGCCTAGGGAGAGACTAAAGGTGACCTTATTTAGACACATCAGCCAGAGCAGTCTTTGCTGTTTTTAAGCAAGCATGATTGTAATTCCATTTTGTCCATCCAGTTTCCCAGTGTGTAAACTGAATGATGACTTAGACAATTCTCTCCTCATTAGTGGATTGTGGCAGGAAGTACAGGGGTAGCTTTATCTTTTTTTTTCCCCAACTCTGCAGTGCCTTATAGCTAGATTCCAAAACATCAAGAATTTATATATATATTATACATATAGGAACATATTTTTTCCCTAGACAAGCTGTCGTAATTGAAATGAAGTCTAATCAGGCTCATTACTGTTTTCAGCAATTTGCACCACCAAAGATGCTTATTAGGTAACAGTGTTTAATAAACCACTCTTTAGAAAAATACCAGTAATGAGCTCTTAACAGCCAATCTTTAGCGTGAATGTAATGTGAAAAGTGTTCCTAGCACTGAATAGATTTTCACATTTACCAGTGTCATAATTAGGCTCCCTGAATTGGTTGCTGTGATGGTTAGATTTATTGCAATAATCTTATTTTTGGGGGTTTTAATATAGTTGAAATTATAGTCATATTTTATTAGAATTGAATTATATTCATTGTACAGCAAATTTTAAGCCACTGTCAACCTCTCACTATAAGTTTTTCAACTTACTGATACTAAGTACTTTATAACTGAAAATTGGTCCTAGTCATTTAGTCTTTCCTCATCTGCATCTCCAAACTTCATAAAAAATGCCTTTCCCTCATTGGATTATTACAAATCTTAAAATGTTATCCCAGATATCTTGTGATGGTTAGGAGGGAAAATGACATTACCATGACCAAGGGGAAATGTAGAAAAACAAAGGACATTCAGAAAGAAATATATGAAGAAATTTTGATCTTTTATAATAACAGACATAAAACTATTTCTTCCTGAGATATTCTTTAGATGGTATTCTTCAAAATGTGAGCACATTTTCTCTCTTGATTTCTTCTTGTTCATTGTTTAACGATATTGACTAAGCTGTTATCATACAATGGCAATATTACAGAGAGACATTCTTTAGATGCACTAAGGGTGGCCGTGAGAGTTAGCCTGACCTCTTACTGATAGCGAGACCATATTGTTACGATTAAAAGAGGAGTCATTTCCATGCACATCTACTAAAATGTGCATATGCCCATATCAACTCTATTATTTATTCTATTAATAGAGCATGTTCCAGGACATATCTTTATACATTCCTATTATACAGCGTAAAGGGAGGAGACTAGAAGCAGCAAGAGAAATACTGAAGAAAGATTTTAGAGGTAGACCCCAAAGGATAGGCTAATTAATTAGGCTGGAAGAATGAAAGGGACCATTCTAAGGACCACATCATAAGGGCAGACATGACTGTGAGACATCCCTCAAACAGACTTTTGAGGACTTGTGAAACATAGATCATGTAAACCTCAAAAGCCTAGTAATGAGGAATTTGGCATCCCTTTTTATATATAGAACGGTTCCCATGAACCTAAATAAGCTTGCCAAGGCCACCCCAGAGAGGGATTTGAAACCTGGATGCTATGACTCGAAATCCCTACACTCTGCTTCACCTTGAAGAACCAATGCAAGATTTCTAACTAATTTACCTAATAATGGGTTGATGGCATTAAGCAAGGGGAAGAAGCCCCGCCTCCACCTTAGACTTCCTTGCTAGCCTATCCTACACACTTGGTGCCAAGGCCACTTGGACCAGAAGGTAAGTGTATTCATACTATTATGAAATTTTTTTTTACTTTACTTGTTACTCTTCTATATTTTAGAAACACTAGCTTTCTTAGGGTAATGCTAAGGGAAAAGGAAGTATAACCAGAATTATGGTCTAGGCATCTCTATATTTTTTCAATTTCTTACTAACTTATATCCACAGAATATTTCAAGTATACAACTGGTAGATGCTTTATGGAATCAGGAAAAGAGCAAGGTGCCAGAGTTGAGAATTTTCGGTACACTATATTGGTAACATTTGTTGAAAGAACAAAATAGAAAATAGACAATAGTATCTATTTTATTAAAATCATTTTTTTCAGACTATTCACAGTATCTTATTCACTCTTTAATTCTTAACAACCAGCCCTGCTGAAATGGGATTGTCATACTTTGATGGGGGTAACATGAAGTTTTGGCATATATTTGAATTATTCTGGGTCTCCATTTGTAGACCTTCATTTACTGGTTAGAGGACCTTTGTAAGTTTAAAATATCCCCATACCAAAGGTGGGGATGGATAGTAACTTCCCAGAAAGATTGTGTGGAGGATTGAATGAGATAACTGAGGAAAGCAATAAGCATTTTGCTAGTTCTTGATAAGTAATGATACCAGAACGTCCTCTTCTCTGACGTTCTGAAGGCAGAAGAGAAATAATGAAGGAAAGAAACGACCGATGAATAGATTTCAGCATCCTGATATAACTCCCCCTCCTCCGGGTTTCCCTCTATCATTTTTTTGTTTAGAATATATACAGTAAGGTATATTGGCTCTGCCAATATACCTTACTGTGGGATGTCTTTAAAATGGATTTTACACACAACTAGAGTTTTGAAGTATTAAGTTCTGGATATTTGGATAACAATGAGAAGAATGGCAGCATTGAAATATGCAGCAATTTTTATGGGCCAGGCACTGTTTGCAGTATTGACAAACTTTCAATGTTTTGTCCATCTCCACCTATCAATTCTCCTCAGTGAAATATTGAGAAATTAGCCAAAGTCACAGAGCTAATATCAGTGGAAGCTCGGCTATGATCACTGACAGTCTGTCTACCTCACCCATGAACCCAACAGCTCCTCTTACACTTATGAGCTCACTGCTGCCCTTATCTGTATGTTTCAGCAACGGGGCTGTAAAAATATATGATGGTCATTTTCCACCTCACTGAAGCCTTGGTTTTCCAATTTTGCATAATCCCAGTGGGAACAGAGCAAGAGTCGGTATTATATTGGCTTATGGAGATGAAAATTTTTAAGTTAGGATTCACAACTAAATGTTTTCTTCTGATTCCATACTGTCTGTTTCAGAGAGGCTTCATGTGCTCTCATGGCCTTTGTATGTGACTTACAAGTCTTCACCCTCTAGCCCAGGTCTCACTCGGCACAACCAGCTGACCAGTTGAACAGCAGAAGGAAACAGACTCAATGTGCAATGGGAATTCACAGATCACCAGTCTCTCCTGGGCTTCCTAGGTCATTCCCTTCTACTCCACATAAAGCTATGTGCATGGCCTCTCATTCATCCCTTACACAGTGTAATCTCTCTCCTCTTCATCTCCAGGCTCATGCTTTGTATCAGCTTCCTACCATCCCCACAAGGATGCACAGACGCTTAGGAATGTGTTTATGTGTATATATTTGGCCTTAAGAAAAGAAAAGGAAAAGAAACAAGCCTCCCTGTTTTGAAAATAAAAGATTATTATTATTTACATCATGACTAAAAGAAATATGCAAAGGCGAGTGTTATCACGTACCAATGACATCCAGTAAGGTAATTTTCTTTTTAAAAATTTATTTATTTATTTTCAAGCAGAGGGATGAAGGGGGGGCAGGTGTGCCAGTCTGCTGCCACCATGTAGGAATGCATATGTGGGTACTGGGGAATGGAACCCGGGCCTTCTGGCTTTTCTAACAAGGACATTTAACCACTGAACCATCTGCCCATTAAGATCAGTTTCTCTGGATCTTTGTTTTCTTTTGAATATTTTAATTTTTGTTCAGAATCTATGTGTTTCTATTTTTTTATATTATTGAGCATATCCTGTATGTCCTAAAACTTTATGACATTCTGATCCCTATTCCTTGGTATATCCCACCTTTACTTGGAATACTCTTCTTACACCAAACTGTTTTTATTTGGCTGTGTGTACTATGGTCCAGCTACAACTATCTGAACAACAAAGTTCTTGAGGTCAGGTAACATTTCCTTCTGTTCTGAGTGTCCGTGCGAATCTCAGGATCTTACGCATCTATGACAGTAATACTATCTGTCATGCATGTCTTCCCGACAAAATCATTTGTGCTAAATAAATATGATGGCTATACTGCATACTATTCAATGATTAGAGTGTCTGATGAGAATACTAAATCCATACATAATATTTGGAGAACTTAAAAGTTGGGTAAGTAGCTCTCTTCTGGTAATAGCTGGTAATAATTATTAAATGAATTATAGAATCTATTGTATTATGCCAAAACCATTTATGTGTTAATTTCTTTCATTAAGCTGACTTTCATATTCATCTATGGTCCTGGCATCATGCTGTGTAGTTTGCAGAGGATATGTGTTCAATAAATAGGAAAAGAAAAAAAAAAAAGCAAAATACAAAATAAAATTAAAATTCAACTAGTGACAACAAAGAAACCAATTTTTCATGAAGCAGGGATAACTATTTAAACTGTACCTGCTATGTTAAAATATGTTATATTTTTATTTATAGGGAGAAAGAGAGCAAGAGAGAGCATGCCAGGGCCTTATGTCACTGTAAATGACTCCAGATGCCCACACCACTTTGTACATCTGGCTTTATGTGGATACAGGTAAATCAAACTTGGGCTCTCAGGTTTTCAAGCGAGCACCTTAACTACTGAGCCATCTGTCCAGCCCCCAGACTTGCTACATTTTCAACAAATAAATAAAAAGAATAGATATTTTATGTTAGTGCTTACTATGCATATGATTTATTTTAAATACATTTATTCATTAATACGGCCCTCACAAAATGACAAAATAAAACTAGACTTTTCAGTAATAGATTATATAAGAACTACAGAATATGACATCATAAAACCACTATAAAATCCTTAATCCATTTTTAACATCTAAAAATGAAACTTCAGAAATAAGCAGAGATATGATTTTAAATGTTTTGCAGCTTAAACCATCCTAAATATCATTGTATTTAATATGTAAAACTCTATTCACAGAGTTTATACTGTGGCTGGCCTAAATGATACTGAGTATCTCATGGTCAGAGGGCACAGACTGATATTTAAAACAGAAGGTGGCATAATGATAGCTTTGATGGACTGTTTTTACAGAGAGGACAACTGGACACGACATTTCTTTAAAAGGTCCATTGTCGATGACTAGCTTAACTGCAACAGTGGGCACTGCTGTTTACCATAACTAAACAATTAAAACAGGAAAAAGACACCTAGAAAGATTGATACATAAGATATTTTAGTTTGGCTTTTGACAGTTTTTGGGAAACAGTCATGCTATACATTTTTTTGTTTGTTTTTTTCCTGAAAAACTCTAAAGAGTGTTGTCATCTTTAGAGATCAGTGGTGCTCCCATAATGATGACAAATGCTTGTCGTGGTAGCTGATCCTTTAGATCAGCTCCAAGTTGCTTGAGAATACAGTTTGCCCTTTGAACAAGCTTGATGGGTAGTGTACATTTTCTTTTTAGTGTAAGGTCACCTAGTTAGATTAAACTGTTTGCTACAACACTACAAGTGGCAGAGATCTCCAAGTATTCATATGTCTATTTGTAAGTATATATATATATACTAATATATAAAGAGAATAAAATCAAGAAAGGCAAAGCAAAATGAATTCTTAATTATAACTATAAAACAAATACTACACAGCCTTCATTTATTTGTGAATGAATGCTTATGGAAAGTCTACTTTGTTCCAGGCACTATTTATTAATTGTAAATAAAACAAAACAAATTTAAAGGAAACATAGTAAACCAACAACAATCACTAATACAAAATTGTCAGTATGGAGACAAGTTTGTGTCCCCTGGAAATGGGGAAGGGCCTCTGCACACTCAACTTTCATCGCCCTGGTAGGTGATATTCTTTCTGAGGTTCAAAAATTTTTTTCTGACAAATCTATTTCAGATTGGTTTAACTTTGCCTGAAATATTAAATCAATGTAGCACCTCCTATGATAGTCAAGAAAATCAAGTTGTAGCAGACGCCCACACTACTGACTTCTGGCATCTAAGATTTAATGGCAACTCATGCCTTCACAGTGACTTTCACTTAGAAGAGATAATGCATGTGAAGAGAGACAAAATTGTAGGTTCAGTCAAATCAAAATGTGATTTATGCCAAAATAGATCTGGAAATGCCAACAGCTGCAGAATAAATGACAACTTTTAAACTCTTCAAAAAGGGTATGTATTCAGTAATTATCAAACTTTAACTTATTTTCTTTTGCTACTAGGATGGGAAGCACAATCTTTTTATGCACGCACACACAAGACTTAAAAATTTTATATTACCTCCAGCAAGCCCTGGGAATATAAGATGCTATAACTCTACAGACCAATAATACACATCTGACTGTTTTCACTCTAGCATATTTTTGGAATGCTTATGCTTTTTCACAGAACAATTAAGTGGAAGTGGCGTTGATAAAATTTCAAGTAAACAAAGCAATGGAAACAAGGCCCTGTGCTGGGATCTCCAATACAGTCATCTGCAAATGGACAACTTTAATTCGATTCCTGACACCATTGGCCATGCTGAGCATTCTCCTATCTGTTCACACCAGGGGTTTGCTCTTTTAAGCGCTGCTCCCTGAAGGGAAGGAGAAACTAGTGAGAGAGGATTTCCAATGACCCTGCACAGATGAATGGATATGTCAATGGTGAATATTGGTTCAGCTTTGAAACGGAAGCCTGCAGTGGTCCTGCTTCTTGGACCTTTCCACAAAAGTGTGAGTCTTGCCAGAGATGTGTGTGTGTGTGTGTGTGTGTGTGTGTGTGTGTGTGTGTGTGTGTGCGCACACGCACAGGAAATCTTTCAAAGATCAACACAGAGAGTCAAAGCACAGGCTGAAGAAAGACAAAATGCTTTTCAAAAATTAATGTCAATTTAAATGTTTGGGAAATCCAATTCTCTAGAGGAAAGTTAGAAAGTATTAACTCTTGTGTTTGTGGGGTTTCACATTTAAAATGTGTAGCACAGGAAAGGAAATTCCAACACACTAATTGCTCACACAGTCAATTAGTAGAATGATGTCCGTCTGATAAGTCTTAACAGTCACATACTGAACTGAGCACTAAACACTTAAAATGCTCTTATTCTTTCCCCTTCTGTTATTACAGTGAAAGTACACACAGACACAAGCAAAAGGAAGAAATATCAATTCCATTTTGCTTGGGTGACAGCGTTTCACTTATTAATCTTGTAACTGGGTACATACAAGAATCCCGAGTAACTGAAGAACACACATTTATTTTCACATGCTATATGGTTAGTTTTCATTCAGCTATCAATCAGTCAATTATGCTGTGACATGATGTAATTTCCTAATCATACTAATATCTATACTTTTATCACTATCAAACCTATAGCACATACATTACAATGAGACAGAAGCCTAATTATTTAAATATGTTAGAGCATATTACATCTCCAAGGCTGTTTCCTTTATGAGTTTTTCTCCCCGAAAAAAAAAAAAAAACACCTAATTTAATTGTATGGAGAAAAGTATATTAAACAGCATTAGATCCCTCCGGTTAACAACTCTGATTTATTTATTTATTTTTACAGATACCAATAACTATAGAACATTTTTCTGGGTTCACACTTAACATTGCTTATACCTAAGAATAATAAAATAGAATTTACGGTTCAAAAGAAATACTAAGCATATATAAAATGATAGATCCTTTTTTTGCATGCTCTTTCCTGAGAAAAATATTACAAGGACTCACTGAGAACTATTCTAATATCCCTCAAACATGATTTTGCATTATTTTCTATGACTAGTTTAGTCCTCCCTTTTTTCCCTAGGAGCACTTCTATACAATCTGTAGTTTGGGGGTTTGTTGTGGGGATCACTTCAGAGGCACACCTCCTCCTCCACGCACCGCTCCCGAGGCCTGGAGCACATCCCTGCACATCTGTACACTGGAGACAGATTCCGTCAGGTGCCACGGTTAGCAATTCCTCCAGTGCTTCGGGGCCAGCAGTCCACACTGGCCCTGGCAATCGACCCTCAGATTCATTTTCTTTACCATAATCTGTATTCAATTACATTCTCAAAAGAGCCCTGGAAATTCCATTACACGTTTCAGTGGAAAATGGGCACAGATACATTGAAACCAAATAGAAAACAGTGTCACCACGAAGAACAAAAATACAAAAAGGCATTATTTTTTCAAATATGAAATCAATTATTTTTCAACTAATAAAATTTTGGTCTTGAGCTGGGGTTATACCATAGTTGTAGAGGCCTTATCTGGCATATGTGAAACCTGTCACACCTAACACCTTCAAGTTCTTCAGGGTAAGATAAAATCTGTTAGGGATGCCTCAGAATTATAATGTTGTCAGAGTTATGTATGTTCTAATATTTTAAGTTTCTAAAAACATAGATAGATATATACATGAAAATTTCAAAATAACTTTGGTTGAATTTTATTTATCAGTGTGCCGCCCTTAGGGCCACAATTACAACTCTGTTTAAAATTATTGCCTACAAGTTAATAGATTTGTAGGTACATAGTACATACGTACCAGAAGTGCTTCCTGAAAGATCTACCAGGTTACCTTTACAATCTTTTTGTTGTTGTTATTGTTATTATTTTGGTTTTTCATTTTGCTTGTTCAGAAAGAGGTTTGCCAAGTAGCCCATGCTGGCTATGAACTTCTGATCTTCCTGTATCTCCAGAGTGCTGAAGTTCCAGGCATGCATTATCACACACAGAGTACATTAATCTTTCAAAGAAAAAGGTTTTGTAGACAATTTCTACAGATTTAGAAATAAGACATCATTCTATAATAGTATGTTGTTTTGCAATTACAAAAAACAACTTTAATCAAGTTAATGGGTAGAGAAAACACTGAACTGGAAAATTTCATAACACTGAACATTTTCCTGGCTATTTAAGAAAACAGCAAGAATCAGAAGATTTTGATTCCTAATCATTTTCGTGACAGTGTCCTTGGTTATTCATTTCATCACTTCGTTCAGCAGAATCCTCTCATTGTCTGCCACCATCTCTCCCTACTTTAAATAGACTCCTGTGTGTCTGCACATGCACTTCTAGGCTTAAATTTCAATTTGTTTTATTTATACACTGCAGCCCAGGAAACAAATAACTCTAACTGACTTTAAATATACTTTATACGTTTTTTAAACATCTCTACTTAAAAAGCAATTTGATTCATTTCTCTGGATACAGTTTTTAATGTGAAGAGCCTCTCTTCAGTCCTGGAGTTCATTATTAAATCAAGACCTACTGACTTGAAAAAGAAAACACCAAAAAAAAAAAAAAAACCCAAAAAAGAAAACAAACTGATTTGATTCTTAAACCAAGTCTTTGAAGTATATTGAGCAGCACAGATGATAGGATTAATAGGCATATTTGGGAGAATGGGAGTACACACACAGTTATAAAATGCAGTTGCTCAAGTATTCAGGACAAAACAGGTATTTAAGAGTCCTGTTTGGGGGAAGCTCGAGTCTCCTGACTAATGGTAAACATCAGGAGAGTCCACCAAGCCTCCTGTTGCCCCTTAACAGAGCTGGGCATCCATGTTCAGGGGGTTGGAAACCTGCAGATAGCCAGCGAAGGCCAGCACCAGTGGGCAGGCTCACCCTGCAGAGGTGGGCTGGCTGATACTCACTCCCAACAAAGGTGCTCAGCGGGCCTCTAAGGAAGCTGCTGGAAACCTGGAGCCTCCCCAGGGGCTTCACCCCTGTTAGTTAGGGGAGGCAGGTGGAAATGAGTGCTCTCCAGGGCAGTCAGTGAGAGCTCTGTCTTCATATGCCTTCAGATTCCATTTTGAAAAGCTAGAAGTTTGTAAAGTGATATGAAGAAAGCGGTGTCTCTATCATCACTTAATCATCCCAGGCCTTGGTTTTGCCTTAGTTCAGTGTTAAGAAGTCCTAATTAAAAAAATAAAATCACTAGGAAAATTAAAGGGCACAATCTCACAACTTGAAAGGACACTATGGGCCATGAGTTTGGCTCCTTCCAGTGGCAGGGGTTAGCCCTGAGTTCTGGAGCATGAATGTAGGCCCTTCTTTCTAGAAAATGAAATCTGGACTGGGGCTGTAGCACAGTGGGAGAGTGCTGGCCTGGCATACTTGAAGTCCCAGGTTCAATCCTCAGCATCATAATTTTTAAAAAAATATTTATCCATACATTTTATTTAACTCTGCACAGCTTTTTATTTATACAGTGTACATATTGAAATATAGCTATAATTTCAAAGACACTTTTCCAGAAACTAAGGAGATGGGAATCTGAAGAGGAAGAAACAAGTGATTGCAATAGTAGATGTTAAAAAAATACAAAGATTGCAATGGTAGCAAGTCCCGTGGCCAGTAGTCTTAAAATAAATATAAGTATTATACACTAAAATTGATATATATTTAAATTAAAAATATACATATATATTGTATTATAGAAGAAAGAAAGATAGATAAATTCAATCAAATATTCAATACCAAATATTCTCCTTAGGGTTCTAATCTGACTTGAATTGGAAGCAATCTGGTAACGATGTCTGAGGCTTTGTGTGTCCAGAATCAATATTCTTTGGAAATTTTGAAAATTTTGAGCAAGCTTCTTGTTTATGCAACACGATGTGTTTCAGTAATAAAGAATATTGACAAACTGTTTTATTGGTCTGTTATACCATAATCATATACAAACATAACCTCACACACTCATTTGCTTGTCATTTCAGGTGAAATAATTCTTTTTCTATTACTATAGAATGATCTGGCTCCAAACTTAGACCATTTGGGAATGGCTGACTTCCCAGAGTTTATTTTCTGAAAGTGCATTTACTTTTCAGCCATTATGGTACAACCTCTTCCCAGAAGCTTCCAGAAATACCTGTAAACCAGGCTGAACAGCAATGCTAAGTACAAAAAGCAAATAAGTTTGGGTAATGAGTGTCAGTTCTGTTGTTAAGTGGTTTTGTTCATTTAATAATTTGGTGATCTGTTTTTTCATCTACAAGTGGATTTACTTGAGCATACATTAGTCTTAATCTCTAAAACTTCCTCTAAGTGTTGGAGAGATGGGAAAGTGAGAACCACTATGTCTGCCTTATCTTGGATAACCTGGAACCTACCTATCACTGTGGGTGCTCAGAGGCAGGAGCAGTGAGCAGTTCACAGTAGACTGGGTCATGGATTCTCCCAGAACTCCTAAATTCTCAACAGCAAGTACTAAACATAATTCATGTTAGATTCACCAGTAGTTTACATAGTTCTTGGCCCACTGTAGATCTTCAATAATTGCTTAGAGCATGAAATATAAAAAGAAAACATTTTGATTCAAAAGAATATCAAAAGGAATAATGAATATAAGAATGATGGTCCGGCCCACGCCTTTAATCCCAGAACTCAGGAGACAGAGGTAGGTGGACTGTTTGGAGTTCAAGGCCAACCTGAGACGACATAGTGAATTCCAGCTCAGCCTGAGATACAGCAAGACCCTACCTTGAAAAAAATAAAAAATAAAAAACATATATATATATATGTATGTATGTATATATGTATGACGATTTAAAACCATGCATAAATTTAAGTATTCAACAAATTATAAAACATTGTTGAAAGAAATTAAAGAAAACTCAAAACATTTCATGCTCATGGACTGAGAGACAATATTGTTACGATGACAATTGCCTTCAAACTGATGTACAGACTCAAGCAGTGCCTTGCAGACTTCCTGCTCACTTCTTTATAGGAATTGAGAAGCTAATTTATAAGTTATGTAGAATCATATGACCCTTAAATAGTCAACATGGTCTTTAAAAGTAAGAACGAAGTAGGAGTCACAGTTCCCTGTTTTAAAACTTACTACAAAGCACTGAGAATCAAGACAGTATGTTATTGGCATAATGTTCATCGATAGACTATAATAAAAAGTTCAGAAATTCTAGCATATTTATGGACAGCTGACTTTTCTATAACACAACGAAGGTCTTTCAATGGAACAAAAACAGTCTATTCAACCAGAAAAGGCACAACTAGACAACAACACACAGAAGAAAGAAGCAAGACTCAACTTTGTGCCATGGACAAAAATATGACTAAAGGATTCACAAATTTAATATAAGAGCTGGACCTAAAGACAAAGTTTTTCTAAGAGAATACATACTTACAGAATTATCTATTGTACTACATAAAGGATTAAGGCCACCACCAGCTAAACTTATAATCAGGCACTATTTGACTGAAACATTAATTCTGGCATACAATTATAAATGCAGGAAAAGACTAGGGATGGGATCCTTCTATCCAGTTACTTAAAGGGAAGAGAACATCAGTCATTCTCTAATTATCTGTAAATCAGAGGACAAAATTCCTTTGAACACTTATGGTAAGCCTCCAAATTTCTGCTTCTGTTCTGCTGGAAAAATAAGTCATATTAGTAATATGACAATTGATCTATCACTAAATATCATTAGTAGTCATGCTAGCAAATCTGCAACATGGCCTGTATTAATAATCACTAGATAACAGTTCTCAGTTCATGTTTAAGATGAAAATTCTTCCCTTCCATGACCTCTGCTTATCAAAATATTAAAAGAAGTGTGTCATGTGGGATCTGTGGGTTTTGATAAATGAATGGCAGGTATCCTTTTCTAGTTGTAAAAATTGGACTGTACTACAAAATCGAAAACCCTGGATGAGTCAGTTTGTTGCAAACTTTCAAATGAATTGCAGCAATGACTTACTACAGTGCTACTGTTTTAAGATGTCTTTGTTATTGATGGCCCACTTTGTCAACTGAAACTAAATTTATTCAAGTGTTACACAGTTTAAAATAAGTTAAAAGTGTTTGTTCTAAGCCATTAAGCTTAATATAGCTGAGAGTAAGGTATGTAATGCTTAGAGAGTTTATAAATTTTATTGAAAACACAGGTGGAGGTGGTGATTTAAGATATTAGGTGTTCAAAACCAACATCTTACAGTGCATGCCACAGGAGTCACACTTTCTTGGTATGTGCAAAATATTACAATAGATGTTCAGACTTTATTTGGCTTTGCTTAAAAGAGATATAGTTGTATTACGCTCCAATGAAATGGCAATAAAGCGGAAGTGCTAAGAGATAATCTTTATTATTCTCCAAAGATTAACATATGAATGTACCTATTAGCCAAAAAAATTTTAATTAACATCAGCAAAAATATTATTATGACAACTAATTGTTTTTATGTACCATTCTACCAAACACGATACATGGGGATAGCACCCTCTCTGTTGACACCTCACTAAGCTCGCATTGATTTGATTGAAGGTGGCTTGCCAACATGTCTCCCTGTCTCCATTTGAGAGCACTCAGACAAGAAAAGCACAGTGACGTTTAGCAGATAGGCCTGGTGACACAATAGGAATGCAACTCATTGAAGAAGTGTAATTATAGTGATTACTTCAGAAAAGAGAGCAGATACACGGATGGGAAGAAGTAAACATTGTCACAGTAATGGGAGCCCAGCCCAGTTTCTTTTGGTATAGAGGCTAGTGTCCCAGACAACACCAGTCCAAGGAACAACACCACAGAATCCTGCCCACTTTAACATGAAAGCGAATTTCCCAAAGTGCCCAAACAAATGTTCCCTCTGCAGTGGCTGAATTCAATCTACCAAGTAGATTAGGCAAGCAGAGAAATCCTCCTTCCAAAATTAAATCTAGCTACAGACATTGGGTGAATTTACTTCAAAGGAATATAACTTACAAATACTTTTTAAAGCTGTTATTTTGGCAGATCTGGTAATCCCAGCACTAGGGAGGTGGAGACAGGAGAACCAGGATATCAATGTCAGAGTCAGCTGCAGAACAAGTTTGAAACCACTTAGGCTACATAAGACCGTATCTCAAAAGGACACACAGACACAGACACACACACACACACACACACACACACACACACACACACACACACACACACACATCCCACAAGGGGATAAAGCTGTTATTTTGATGGGTTTGAAAAATAATGTGGAGAGTCTAGTTTGTTCAGTAACAATCCAGTGAGACTAAGGGTACAGGTGGGTGGATTCATCTCTGGCATTAATTTAGGCATAGACAATCGATTGGCATCTACATACTTAGGAATTATATCATAATGGGGCAAAAGTAGGGGGAACAGTACCTTCCACCAGTCCACTGAATTAGACAAAGAGACAGAATAAAAACCAAAGCCCAGAAAGGCTTCTGAGCTCGTTGATGACAATCCTTGCTTCATTCCTAAAGAAACAAGACTGTCAGTGGTCCAGCAAGTTCCTTACAAGTGGATGAGAGATGGGTTAGTACGTGATGCTGCTGAGTCCTAGTTACCTGATTTTGCACCAGAACCTGAGTACTGTCCAGTAACAAACTCTTAGAAGAAAAAAATTCATAAAATTTGCACTGAACAAAATTATAAAATACTTCAAAACCATTTGCACCATTTTATTGCACTGTTGCCAGCTCTCTGTGAGGCGCCCAGAAATATTTGTCTGATGTACATGTCCCGTTACTTATAAAAAGTCAGAAAATGGAAAGAAGCTTGAAGAGAAATATAAGAGACAATTGGATTGAAAGAATGTGAAAACCCAAGAGCTTGAAAGTAAAAGACATGAAGACGTGATAATAGATTAGGAAGTGCAAAATCCAAAAAAATAAAAAAATAAAAAGGGGGGAGAGAATAACAAACACAGAAATGGTGAGGTTTCAAAAGATGTGCCGAAGGCCAAAGATCCAGAGCTTGTCAGAGCCGTCCTCACACCCAGTCCTGAAATCCAGATGGTCCCGCTCCTGCCATCGAAGAAGGCCCCAGGCAGAGAATTAAAGTACACCTCCTTGGTTTCATTTGGGGGTTTAGTCATTTTTTTTTCCTCCTTCTATATATGCCCAGCCTCACTTCAGAATAGGGCGATCAGAGTGGAAATGATGAAATAATCATGGAAACAGAACAATGAGCTTGAAGGAACCACTTCTTTTTTTTATTTTTAACAAATTACTAGCTAAAGGACTGCCTAGGAATTAAAATATCAAGAGAAACATATTTTTCTTGTCATCAGAGCTACAATGAATTAAACCACGAAGTTCTGGACTGGAGAGATGACTCAACAGTTAAAGTCACTTGGTTGCAAAGCCTACTGGTTGGGATTCAATTCCCCAGACAGACAGACAGACAGACAGACAGACAGACACACACACACACACACACACACACACACACACACACACACAGGGTGCAAGTGTCAAGAGTTCCATTTTCAGTGGTAGGAGACCCTGGAACACCCGTTCCCACTCACAATGAATAAATGTAATTGAATAAATAAAAAAAATAAAAGCCCAACAGAGTTCTTCACTTGGGTTCAAGGAAGCATTTGCAATGCTTCCTTTCTACAGCATATGGACAGAGTGTGTGTGTGTGTGTGTGTGTGTGTGTGTGTGTGTGTGTTTCTTCCTAGAAAGTCTCTCACTAGAGCAGTGTGATTGGAACTTAAACAAGCGGTATTGAGCATATGCCCATTTTTGTTAGCATACCACAAACTACCTACTGAAGAACACGGGTACAACTAAAGCGATTAGAAAAGCAGCTCTCCCCAACCCTCAACGCTCTTGAACCTTAAACACTTGGAACAGCAGATATTTTGCATTAGTTTTCCTCTAGTCACTTCCAGTTTGCAACTCAATTTTTGAAAAGCATCTAAAAAGGTGAATTTCATGTTAAAAGAAGCATGGTCTAATTTATAGCTAAATGCCTAGGCTTGATTCTAACATCATATTCATGAACTTTTAAAAAAAAATTCCTAGTCTTATTTAACCATGAACTGTATTTAATTCAACCCAATTCTTAGCGGGCGATTCTATTCAACACTGGATGGACTGCGCTTAGAAACTAGACCAAAGGCAATTATCTCATATGTTGATATCTAAAAACTGTCACAGCTCTTTGATTCTTGCTGTAAGCAGAAGGAAAAAAGGAACATTCATGTACATTAAAGTACAACACCATCAAGTCCATAAGGAGGGACCAGAGACAAAGCATTAGAAAGCCAACATTGGGTAACTAGTTTCCAAAATGACCTGCAATGAGCCACACTTCCTAGACTGTTCTAGTCCCTTCCTACATGAATCAAGTCAGAACATGACATTTCCTTTCTCCAATAGATTGTAGCAGGAAATCCAGTCCACCAGTTCCTATGGTAAACGTCAAGGTGCTCTGACAGTGATCCTGCGGAGTGATTCTGCCACTTGCTGTGGGAACTCTGGGAGACTACCTAGAAA
The DNA here is from genome assembly GCA_004024765.1 of Zapus hudsonius. Lineage (NCBI taxonomy): Eukaryota > Metazoa > Chordata > Mammalia > Rodentia > Dipodidae > Zapus > Zapus hudsonius. The sequence goes on from PVHP010000491.1 coordinate 22,947, forward strand.
GAAACGTTCCCAGGACTAACCCAGAACAAGGTTGTCTGTACAGCGTCCATCCCGGCTGAGCTGAGATCGCAGCAGTTCTGCCAGGGCTCTAGGTCCTGGAAAGACCATTCAGAACATTCTAGCACTTGAGTCCCAGGACAGGAGCCCCACTGCTGTCCCAGAGGCAACATACGAAGTCATCACAAATGACAGAGGGTTTTGCTTTAAGCTACTAGCCTTTGAGGTACTTGGTTAGGCACCAATCGCTTACCACAATTAGAGCCAAGGATAGAAGAGCATGAATAAGTGAGTTTACAAGAGGAAAATTTTAAGATGATAAAGTATAAGTAACTGAAGCTTATCCCTGTTGAGCATGAAAGAAGAAAAAAACATTTAGTAAGAACTAATTTGCTCATTGCTTACCTCATTAAACCTCATTGCTACACTGACAAGAAGAATCTGAGGAACAGCATTGTCTGAAGCCACATAGCTAGAAAATGGAAGAGCTGAATTTGAAGACAGACTTGGTTTTACTGTCCAGATTCACTCATTTCATTATATAAGGCAAGCTGTGGACAAGAAGTAGAGGCAGGACGCTACAAAGGCTTAGGATGTAAGATGTAATCATCTGTGATGAAAATGTTTCTTTAACATACCCTTATGCTTAAAAATTAAATGCACACTATTACATAACCCAGTTAAAGTGTGACTAATCATTACTGATAACTAATTTTTATTACTGATGTCTACAGTACAGCTGCAATGTGTTATAACCTAGGCATGCAGTTATTTGATTCTATATTGTGAAACCCATAGGCTACATATATGGTATAAAGGCACAACAGAGCATTTAATGTATACCAAACATGTTGTATGGCATGTGATATATCAATATCAATATATATATACATCAATATCTATATATCTATATATCAATATATATCTGTCTGTCTATCTATCTATCTATCTATATATCTATTGCATATGGTCTATTTCTTTTTTGCTAGTACCTTACATCTTGTCTTCAGTATGTATAGAACAACCCAACTAGCAAGCCTCTGTAGTTATTGCAAAACAAGCAAAAAAAAAAAAAGAAAGAAAGAAAGAAAAATACAAACAAGTAAACAAGGAAGGATAGACATGAGAGACTATGGAACTTTCCTATGAATAAAGTAAGTCAGCTTCAAAAAATCCCTTTAACATAACATTTCTTGTTTTGGGCAGCTAACACTGTTAGATAAGTCAATTCTAGGTGAGAGAACTTTGGGAATAACCACTGCATTCCCTACAAACTTTTGACTTTCTACCAAATCTAAAGGGATAGACTTTGGGCTATAGAGCAAGCAATCAGTCACAAGGGACATTGGCTGTTTTCATGGTGGGCACAATACTGAGCCTCTATACCAGCTCAACAGCAGATATACAGATAGTGTAACCAAGTACATTCTCTAAAACACTAAAGACTAAAAACTATTCTTTCACTGCTTTTTCTGCCACTTTATATTTTGGGGCTCTGAGTTTTGCTTAGTTTCAAAACAAACATTTCTACTGTTAAATACTTCTGAAAATCAGTTGATGAGATAGAGTTGTGAGAGTGCCTAACACAGGTACCCTAAATATTTTTTGCCAATTTTTATGTTCTGTATGCAATAAAAAATGACTCGGTAGGCAGAGGTAAGAGGGCTGCTGTGAGTTCAATACCAGTCTGTGACTACAGAGTGAATTCCAGGTCAGCCTGGGCTAGAGTGAGACCCTACCTTGTAAAACCAATAATAATAATAATATAATAATAATATAATTAATAGTAATAATAATTCAGTAAAGTGAATGGGAAAGGTGGGGAGGTGAAAAAGAAGGTATTGGGAGAGGATTATGATCAAATCACATTATCTTCATATGTGTAAACTGTCAATAAAAACAACAACACAAAGCAATTTCAAAAAAATATATAAGTCTTTCGAAAATGAGAGCTAACCTTTGGTAAAGAAAGATTTTATTGTCTGTACTCTGCTGGTGGTCACTGTGTGACTCAGACATCTACACCACTGGCAGCCTCCAAGCTCAACTCCTTCTGTTCAGGAGATAAAAGACTTGATAGTAGGTCATTGTGTGGTGGGAAAACAAATGTATTAAATTCCACAATGAATGCTGTTGCAGGAAACAAGAGTGGCCCAAGAATTTTCCAAAAATGCTAATTTAAACGGACTTAATTAATAAATATTTAGCCCTAGTAATAATTGCTTCTTTCAATATACACTTAGGAGTACTCCTTGATCAAATATGAACAGCTATCCTTTACGGACATCCACAATTACTGCTGTCATACCTCTAGTTAGGCAGTTCAAATTGCTTAAAACTTTGATAATGACTACTTGGCTACGTTTGAATGGAGGTCATTTGCCCCTCCATTCACCATTCATATAGCCCCTTTTGTACACATAACTTGGGGTCCTTTACAAGGAACACTAATCAAGACACAAAATAACACTGTAGCAAATAATCTTGTCACAAATTCCATTACGCAGTAAAAGCTAAATAAAAAATAACAGCTTTTCTGCCTATATTTAAAAATTTAGATCACTTAGTGTCAGGCAATTCAGAGAAGAAAATTCCTCAAAAGAGAAGAAGGTGACAGGAACATATCCATTAACTAACACACACAAACTTACACACACACACACACACACACACACACACACACACACACACACACATTAAGAATAAACCCAGAAAATTAGTACTTAGGAGTAAGATTTTTCTATATACCTTTAACTTATTTTTACCACAAAAATTAGATAGTTTGATTATGTTGAAGTTACTTATATAAATATACATCCACCCAAATTTTGGCAGCAGCATACCTTAGTTTAAAACATTTATGCAGTCAAAATTCTTTTTAATAAATATTTTATTTATTTATTTGAGAGAGACATACAGACAGAGAGAGAGAATGGGCAAACCAGGCCCTCCAGCAACTGCAAATGAACTCCAGACACATGTGCCCTCTTGTGCATCTGGCTTTATATCGGCACTGGGGAATCAAACTCTGGTCCTTCTGCCTTGCAGGCAAACGCCATAACTGCTAAGCCATCTCTTTAGCCTGCAGTCAAAATTTTTGCTTAGGTTAATTAGCATGTGCTCTGCTAGTGAAGTTCATGTAATATTTTTTGTTTAAGAAGAAAAGATGGTGCTGGAGAGATGGCTCAGCAGTAAAGGTGCTTGCCTACAAAATCTAAAAACCTGAGTTCAGTTACCCAAGACCCATGTAAAAGCCAGATGCACAAAGTGGCACATACATCTGGAGTCAGCTTGTAGTGTCTGGAGCCCCTGGTGCACCCATTCTCTCTGTCTGTCTCTATTGTATCTTTCTCTGATTGCAAATAAACAAATAAAATTTCTAAGAAAAAAGATGTATGAATTATCTCTCTCATATGGTAGGCCTCATAAACAAACTCTGAATTTCATAAGGCCATAATTTGTTTACAATTTCTAATTTACTGAATATTTTTTACTTGTTTCCACCTAAAATATATACCTTCAATTCTAATTATTATTCTTGTTTCATTTAAAGACTGAGGCTGGTCTGGTTGGCATATGTCTTTAATCCCAGCACTTGGGAGAAAGAGGAAGGAGGATCGCCATGAGTTTGAGACCACCCTGAGACTACATAGTGAATTCCAGGTCAGCTTGGTCTAGAGTGAGACCCTACCTCAAAAAAAAACCAAAAAAAAAAAAAAAAGAAAGAAATCCCAAAACAAAACAAAAAAACAAACAAACAACAAAAACCAAGTGAATGAAATTTGGGGAAAATGAACTGGCAAAACACACTCATCATAGGTTAGGATTGAACAATTACTATAGAGGCAAAGAAATACTAACTGTTTCAGCCTGAGACATAAATATTTTGATCAATTATCCCTCTCTGGCCCATTCCTTCTATTAGTCTTGCACATACAATATACACTATTACATATTAATTTGAAGGGAGACTTTTGTAAAAATTGTACATATTTCATAATGAGGTTAAACATTATGAGGCGATTATGATTAATGGCCTCAAAGAACTCAAAAAGAGATAAGTTTATTCCAAGCAAACATCCTCCTCCATAGTCGCAGGTGCACACACCAAACTAGCTCTAATAAGTGTGTCTATTTCATCACACTGTGTTGCAAACCTTAAGGTGGTGAAAACTAGTGGGAAATACTCATTGCCACCTGTGGAATTCATTCGAAGTTTATCCAACCCATGCAGTCTAGTAAAGTAATCGTTAAGAGGCTGGTTCTGGAACCAGATTGTTAGACTGAATTTTCACACTTCCGGTTCCCCATCAGCTGACCTCTGGCAATGAAACTCACCTGCCTGGACCTCAGTTTTCTCCTCAGTAAAGTAGCACCTACTCTATAGAATTGTTGTGAAGGTCAAGTAAACCTTGACTTGCAATGGATTTAGTATAATGGCTGCCACATACTAAGTACTCAATAAATATTACTTCTGTCACCTTGGCTTTGGGTTGTGTCCTTGGATGGAATGTTACTAAGAACAAACACAGTCCCCTCTATATTCAACCTTCTTGAGCTTTTTGCCCGGTTTCTTCCTGTTAAAATATTAACATACACAGTAAAAATAGCTTAAAAGGAAAAGTTGTTTTACATCAAACTGAAAATAATATTTTCTGGTATTTAAAGTTTCACATATCATTGCTTCTGTTAAAACTTAAATTATGACATTAAATTCAACCATTTTTAGAATCAACTATTTTTCCATTTATTTGTGATTTATTGATTACTTAAAGGCATTAGTATTAATATTTCAAAATATCATTGCTAATGTTTTATATCAGAGCGTTATCCCTATTTAGTATATGATTTTAAAATATTTATGTGATCTGATCTCTTCAGGGTGACTCTATATCCTCACTAATGAATCACTATGTGTTGAATGGAAGTATATCAGAGAAAGAAAACATGAGAAAAATAAACAAAATTATAACCATAAGTTAATACGCAGACTTTCTCTCTTTTCCAGATCCTTTTCTTTTGCTTTACTATGAAAGTAACAAAAATAATTTTTGGAATTTCACCAATGTTTAATGTTTAATGTCACCTAAACAAGCCCTAATTATGAACATAGGTTTGCATAAATGCTTTCCTAAACTAGTACACAGTATTAATAAGAATGTGAGACGAATTTGAAAACTGTTGTGTCTTAGGGGTCTTTTTTGGAATAGGAAAGGTTTTTGACTTATGAGTAACCTTAAAGATTTGGAGGATGTAGAAAATAACCTATAATTCTTTGTGTTTGAAAGGATATATATTGGAATGATTAGAAGTGCTCAAACCATTGTTGTTTACAAGCCCAAATCTAAAGCTGTGTGTTTTGAACTTCAGCACATTACTTGGCAAAATGTGGACCAAGGAGAGATAGATTATTGATGAAGATGTTGACGTATGCTTCAGTGTTTCACTCATCCACAGTGCTAGACTCTAGGTAGCAGTAGCTTGGACTCTGTTTTTTTTTGTTAACTTTTCTTCACCAAGATCAACATGAAATGAATTAGGATGACTTTGTAAAAAAGAAGGGATAAAGGAAAGAAATAAATATCCTAGGTGTTTTTCACAGGCTATCATTTTTAGTCATTTTACTTTAGAATGTAGAAAAAGAAAAAAGTGGGGGATTTATTAATTCATAAGGAAGGAAAGTACCCATAAGATATCAATAAATTAAGATAACCATCCAGTGAGGAGATATAGGAGCAAAGGCCTGAAATGTAATCTTACCCTTCCTATTATCATAAGACTTCATGGTAAAACATATCATCTAAAACTCGGTGTCTAAGGCACTTGCCTGCAAAGCAAAAGGACCTGAGTTCAATTCCCCAGTACCCACATAAAGCCAGATGCACAAGGTAGCACACACATCTGGAGTTTGTATGCAGTGGCTGGAGGCCCTGGTGCGCCCATTCTCTCTCTATCTGACTCTTTCTCTCTCACACACTCTCATAAATAAATAAATAAATAAATAAATAAATAAATAAATAAATAAATAAATAAATAAAATGCTTTTAAAAAATAAAAAATAAAAAAATATATAATACTCCAGAGATATTTGTTTTTTTAAATATTTTTTAATTCATTTTCAAGCTGAGAAATAGAAAGAGAGAGAGGAAGAGTGAGAGAGAGGGCTCGCACCAGGGTCACCACCTTGTGGGTCTGGTTTATGTGGGTACTGGGGAATTGAACTCATTGTCTTAGGCACTGGAGGCAAGTGCCTTAACTGCTGAGACATCACTCCAGAGATATTTGATTCTATTCTAAGAAATGTTTTCTAAGCTAGGAAATCCAGTATCTTAGGCCCTGACCTTCTTTCCAGCTAAAGTACCTACCACTTGACAAGGCCATATGACTTTGGATGCTACTGATAGCCCGGATGGCTCCTAGTCATTTGTTGAAGAAAGGTCACCTGCATTAAGCACCTATCTTTGCCAGGTGCCAGAGATACAGAGAAAATTTCATAACTTCAAGGAACTCAAAGTCCAAGGATGGAGACAAGATCACAAATAATTACTCGGTGATGTAGTGAGGGCTCTAACAGAAAAAAAAATGATAACAACTACACAGGCTGTGATAGGTTTTCAACTGACACCTGAAATCTGATACATATAGTTTGCAAACATCACATATTTATACCTACTTCATGTTCCCAACCTCTACCATTATGTTGTATTGCAGATGCTGGCACTGATCGTGCCCTGTTCCCCAAAAACATAATTGGGTTTTTATAATCCATGAGCATCGAATCCATTTTTTAATGTTAAATTGAGTCATATTCTAGACTCTTGAAACTGGGCTTTCTCGCTCACATAGACCTTTGTGTCTAAGAGACAAAAATGGAGTTTAAGTACTAATGATTCTAATGTCTACTATACTGAAATATCCATCATATTACACACACAACTACACAATACATTCGCCAAGAGAAACCTCTCTCTGAATACTCCAGGCAGGAAGACAATTCAGATCTTACTAATATTCTAGAGGTGCTTACAGTGTGAGTGCCCTGAGCTATGGAGTATTTTATTGTTTCTTCTTTAACCCCTTTTATATATAACAAGTCTTTTACCATTCAGATAAGATCAAGGTTAAGAATACTGTTTAGAATCCAATGAGTCAGATTAGGAATAAGTACAGGTCCTTTTGCAAGTCAGCAAATACACAACTAGCATTAACAACCAAACCTATTCCCCAAGCCTGAACAAAATCAAGAGAACTTTACTATTATCCCTTAATTAAGGGATACTACACTGTAGTTGCTGACCCCACCCTTAGAGACATCTAAGCATGATTTTGAGGATGTTGAACTTTTTTGTTAATGTTGATGAGTGATTATCTCATACTGTTTATTAGATATCAAGAATTCAAAATAAACAGGAGTTCGAAGATAAGCCCAGTGACACGTAACTCTAAATTAATGTGGGACAAGAAGTAAAATCTTTGCTTATAATAAAATACTAACAAAACCATGAATATGGGCATCCATGCATAAAACTTGAAAGGCTACAGTTGTGCTGAGAATATTGGGTTTGAGAGCGAATCCTTGGTTGTAGCTCACAAACTCAGCGCCCACTCCTGCAGAAATTCTTCAAGCCAAATTTGTATTGAAGCCTGAATATTTGTACAGCTAAAGACAAACTGGGACAGTAAGTATAGCAAGAGCTTTTGGGTATTTGCCAAAAATAAAAAAAAATACCAACCAAACAAACAAACAAGCCAGGCATGCTGGCCCACACCTTCAATCCCAGCACTCAAGAGGCAGAGGTAGGAGGATCGCCATGAGCTTGAGGCCAACCTGAGACTACCTAGTGAATTCCAGGTCAGCCTGGGCTAGAGTGAGACTCTACCTCGAAAACAAAAACAAGAGTGAGAGCGTTTGGGTGTCAGAAGCTAATCTACCAAATGATTAAAATTGCTTCTAGTGGCCATTATTTTTTTCTGTCTCACCAATAAGGAAGCAAGCAGCCTCTCTGCACTCTTTCACAGGGGAGGAATGCTTTCTGGAGTTAGATTGTCAAGAGCTGCTTTTTAAAATAGCAACGCTCTTATCATAGCAAAACTTGCCTGCTGAGTCAAAAGGAAAGTTGGCCTCATCTGCCTTTAGAGCTAGGAAGAATTTAAAATGTAAAGATGCCTGGCATGATTCCAGCTGCTGGCTACTACAGATACTTTTAAATATCTACTCTTTATTGATCTGAAGGGATATGGATAAGCAGATCTATGCTGTAAATGGAAAATAGAAGGCCATCTTTAAAAGTCCAATAGAATGAAAGCAAACAATAAGAAACCTGTATTTTTCTTTTGTCCACCCAAAGAATCTGACTTTTACTGAACCCCACTCCAGGAGGGAACACACACACACACACACACACACACACACACACACACACACACACAAATGAGTGTAAAAGGCCTATCACATTTCTTATGATGATAAAGGGAGAGAAACTTCCAAAAGGAAATATATATGTATATATTTCCCATAAAGACACTGAATTAGTGGCTAATCTGATGCCAAGCCAACTTTTCCCTTAATCCCAATTAGTTTTCATCCATTTCTATTTGAAACTACCTTAAAACTTTATTGCAGGAGACCTCTTTATTTTCAACATTTTCTAATCAGCAGGGATAACAAAATAGGTTTTCAAGTGGCAGGCTCCCAGTCAGAAAAAAATAAATGCAGAAGAGTTTCCATGAAAAATATTGGCCAGAAATGCATGGAATGTGTCAAAAGAGGCCCATCACCCAGAGCATGAGGGTTGGTTAAAAATTAGGATGTCACAAAGTGTGTGTGTGTGTGTGTGTGTGTGTGTGTGTGTGTGTTCTTCCAAAGTTGCTTGCGTGACATTGAAAATTAAGAATTGTACAGTAGTGGAAGAGCCTGTACGTAGCCAGCAGTGAAATCCTTCACCAGGCACAATGACCAGGGTAAAAAAAGAAGCATAGTTCATTACTGCATATTTTCGTAGATCATGTCGAATAGTGTAGAACCCAAGGAGTTATTCATACTTTAATATAAATTTCACACATATGGAAAGATAATACAACACAGAACACATGCAATATGAAGTTTTAAAAATTACATATATTTATAAAGTGTGAGCTGTAGTTAGAGTTCATTTCTCCCGTTCTAATACAGCTGTATAGGATGGGAGGGTAGGGTTACTTTAACAATGGCCTCTGCCCCTTCCAGGGGTTCCTAGAGTGGCAGGGCTCTAACACAGCTCTTGCAAGGAAGGAGGAAGAAGAGCTAAAATTCCTTCAGCATCAGGACATTTTTTTTTTAAATTAAAAATCCCATTCCTCCTTCCTTGAAAGGAATAAATTGTTCTATGGAGAAAAAACATTCCTGGGGTGATCTTAAGGTACATTGTTAGTGGTGTTTCTTTTCCTTAAAAAGTAAAACCCCTTAAGTCACTTTCCACCCCTGTGTGTAGGGCATCACCTCTGTGCAGGACAACCCAGCTGCAGCAAGGCAAAGGGTCCGGTCCCTGGGGAACATGGACACTCTGAAGTTATTAAGAGACTTTCTTGGGAAATTGCTCCCTATATTTTCTCTCACTTGTCCTCAGATACCACCAGCAAGAAGAGTGAAGAATCACTTGCTACGAGCATCGGTTCTTTCACACCTGATTAAATTATGCTCTGAGTGGCCTTGAACATAGCACATTTCACAGCCTGGAAGGAATCAAACAACCTCAAAACATTCTAACTGCTACCCAAGCCTATAGGTTCCCCCCCCCAATTCTAACTACTCAGAAAGTCTGTGATAACTATGAAAAAAAAGTAACCTAAAAAAAGAAATGATAAATAATTTGCCTCAAAATTCAAGTTGACATTTGGGGAACAAATTAGGAAACAAAAATTATGAAAATTAGAATAATGCAAAATAAGAACTATTTTAGGGAAAGCTTCTGGAAGATATTTTAAGTGTGCCCTTTTCTATTGTCATAACTACCATTTGTGCAATTATTTTAGATAATTAATACATTTATGTCCATTTCTTACCAAAGTTAGTAGGGAATTCTCTTCTCAGGAATATGCAAAGCATTATAGATATCACCAAAAGTATTGCCATCTAAAAAATCGAACCGATATTCTTCTGAATTTTCTGAACTGTAAGATGGGATGAGAAGTTCCCTGGGAGATAAAATTCTTGAGAAGCCCAAGAGAGCAACAGACCATCCCTGCTGCTGAGAGACCCACTTCTCAGGTTAGCACAGAGCAGTGTCTGAAATGGTCTTTGAAATCTTCCAATCAATATTTTGATGAGACTGAAATCACGTGGCTTCTAGGAAAAGAACCAGCTAACTTTTCTAGCAATGGTAATTAGGTTATTACTGTTTCTTGACAAGTATGAATCAGGTGGAACTTTATTTCCTTCCTCTAAACTACCATAAAATATCATTTTAATCTATTGCACGTCTGTCAACTGTGGAAATACTGTGACAAAAATTTCAGTGATGTATCAAAACACAAAAATGAAAAACAAAATGGAGAACTGATAAATGCAATCTGGATTTACTAATGAGTAAGGAAATTATCACTAGAACAAAGAGACCCTGCCATGCATTTTAAAGAAAGGTTAGTCTGAGCTGGCAAGGTGGCTCTGGGTTAAGGCACTTTCCTAAGCCTAATGATGGGTGTTCAGTTCTCCAGGGCCCAGGTAAGCCAGGTGCACAAAGAAACATATGCATCTGGAGTTCCTTTGCAGTGGCGAGAGGCCCTGGTTCACCCATTCCCCATTCTTTCATTTTCTCTCTCTCTCCCTCACAAATAAAATAAAAATTAAAAAAAGCAAGGACCTATCCCAATTTTTAATCTGATTATATAAAAGTAATTAACTCTGTCTTTAGAGATATTTTAGTTTTCTCAAGAATTTCGGGAGTCAAAATGGCTTTAAAGGACTTCACCATTCCAAATCCTCACTCTGGTATTCACTGCGCAGAATGTGATTTAGGCAGGAAAGGACTGAAGTATCTCGGGACAGTTGGTTCAGTCTTTTCTCCCCATGTAACTGGTCTAACAGGCAGAGAACATTGCCAAGTGGTCACAGCATACATTTCTATGAGAAGAATCATTGCAATGGAGAAGTATTTATGGGATTACTGACAACATATCAATTAATAATGTCTGCAAGACATTATCAAGTTGAGAAAGAACCAAGTCAAGCTAAAACTTAATTTTATGCAGCAACCCTTATTGAAACACAGAAAGTAATTTCATGTTTAATGTACATTGGGGCTTGTCTGTGATTTTCTTAGTAGTATGAAAAAAAAAAGCACAAACAAACTGGTAGTTTGTAGTAAATAGTATAGTAAGAATCTTATATACCAGGAAACCGGAGGAGGATATACACACAAATACATTTGAATATGTATAGAATGCTTACCTAAGTTATTGACAAGATGCATGACTATGGGTTGAATATCAAGGGAAAGAGAAGGAAAAATTAAATATAAATATTTAAATTTAAATATAAATTTAAATTTATATATATAAATGTAACTTTAAGTAAATATATAAAGTTACACACTCATATACAATACACACACACACTCAGAGTACTTTTCAAAGATTGCTTAAAAGAATGGCTTAAAAGACCAGATGAAGAACAGGCATATTATTGCATTTAAAGAGAAAAGGGAGAGTGTGTGTTTCCTTTGGCCTGTTTACAGTGATTTAAATTTATAACAAATTATTTATTGAGTGACTAAACATGACTTGATAAGCCCTATGACTGTCACTTAATACTTTTCTGTTCTTGGGAAATAAGCACCTACATTTCCATCCACAATATAGGTGTATTTTTATGCATGTCCAAGAGCATTTGTTTGTGTGTGTAGGGGACTGGCCAAGTTTAAGTATGAGAAGGTGGAATGGGTGGTGAACCTTATTATCTGAAGAAGTGGATCCCTAGGATACTGTATCAAGTGGACTTCGACTCTAGTAAGGTTTTAAAGATGGTATGTTTTCCCCTATTAAAACAAAAGTGAAGAAGAGCTGGGAACAGAAGGCCTCTCTTCAGTCTCCTTCTCTGACACATTCTCCTTCTGCAGTGTTCCAAACCTGCCTCGTCTATGATGTTCTCCCAGCTACACACATGATATGATCATATGCTCCCACAGAACAACATTTTTAGAAAGTTATTAGAAATACTTTTTATTAGAAATCCAAATTTCAAATGATAATATGCATATTGGCAATCAGTATCAAAACAATATTTCTTTTTCTGTTTTTCTTAAAAACCACTTCTAAAACTGTCAGCCAAAGAGATTCAACTTGGATTCAGAGTATTACCCCAATAAACCATGGAAAGCTTAACTGTTACTCCAGGTTGAAAAATTAAGCTATGTGAGTCAACACTATAACCACAAAATGCAACAGGCCACAGTTTTGCTTGAATGAGTTCACTATTTCACAGTCAGTTCAGCAATCCTGTGAGCTATGAGATTGCAGGCCAGTTGCTGTTAATTGGAAGGCAACCTGGAAGCAAACTGTACATACACAGCCTCTTGTCTAAACGAACTGCCATCCTGTGTGGGTGGAAACCGTTCCCCCAATGGGTTGGAAAAATGCACTGTAGATTTGTATAGTAATTCAGAAGATAATTGATTATTTGCCAAGAGTCTGTTGTGAGTTGCCACTTATTATTATTTTTTATCCACTCCAGGGACACGCTTCCAATTTCACAGTCCTTTGCACACTGTGGACACTGGTGTTGCATTTCTTCCAGGAAAGTGCACGTTTTCTTTCCATTGTGGTTAGACTAGAGGCTCTCCAAAGGGCAGGCCAGGGACTGTGCATCAGGGAGTCAATGCCTTGACTCACATCTGCATGTTTGCTCCTCGAACACTGGTGTGGCTTAAGGGCACAGGGGGAAATTAAAGGAAAACCATTCTTCATGTAAGAAAAGAAACCTTTGTGTCTTACCATCTTAGTCTGAGAGATGGTAAACATTCTCGAAGACATCACACTTTAATTGTTTATGGATTATTTCTCCTTATTTCACTTTTAAAATTTCAAGCAGAGCTAAGGAAAATTTTTGTCAGGAAACAGTTGTTTTCCTCCTACAGACTAACATTCCTGCAGGCAATGCAGCAAATGAAGCAATATAAATGTTTCCTTCAAAACACAGAAATCTTTTATCTATTTAGGAATAGATCACACAATATAACATGCTGAACTATTTCTATTAAGCCCAAAGATGACAAAAAATTGAAAAGAACAAATCCATTATAAAGAATTCATATCTGCTGCTTTGTGAGCAATCCATAATACACTGCATTGTGCAAGCTATAGGAGATGATGACCCAACAATGCAGAATGTAGAGAGGGCTTTTGACAACAGAAAAGCCTAAGAGAGCATCATTTAATGGAGAGTGAAAAAAAATGATCCTGGATTCTTTTTCCTCCTTTATTTGTTGTATCACTTTGTAAAACCTCTCTATGCCTTGCTCTCTTCATCAGAAAAATGAGACCTATGGTTTTATTTTTATAAAGTGCTTTAGGATTTAGAAGAGCCCAGAATGTATTAGATGATGAAAGCCACATGACTGAGGCAGGAAAAGATCTAGGACCCCAAATCAAAACATGAATCAGCAATGAACACTCATTTTGTTTGTTTAAAACCGTAGGATGTGCAAATATATGTCAGAACTGCAGGTGACCCTCTTTCACAGTCACACATCACTCTTTCTGGTTCTGGTTTTGAAACCTGAGTTTAATAGAAAAAATATGAATGCAGTGAAGAGTAAGAGGCTGGATGACTCCTCCGGAAACCTCAAGTCACTGGAGTATCACTAAGATCCATAGGAACTCATGGCAAATCTCCTAAAGGATCACAGATTAAGGGCACCAGTCTCTCCTCTTTCCCCTTCTTCCCAACTCCCTAGTAAGTAATGCATGGAGGGGACAAATCACCAAAAAGAAGCGTCTCCTCCAATTGCTCAAAGGTACATGGGCTTTTAGGAGAATCAGAATTCAGGATACTGTGAACTAGTGTTGAGTGTTACCGGCTAGGAGTTCTATTTCCTGTGGTGATTCCTACCTAACCTACTCCATCCTCTTCCATAAGCTCTCTGTGTCCCCAATGCAAGCAAGGTGACATAGGTAGAATCTAGGATTCTGTTAGTCTTTGCAAACATAGATGACCTGTGAGCTGGGACACAAAAGCCATGAGGAAAGGAATCAAAGTGTGTGTGTGTGTGTGTTTTTTTTTTTTTTTTCTGGAAATAAAGAATAAGACAAGTCTGCTTCAAGGGTTACAGAAATGAAGATGCAGAAACTCTGAAAACTACCACAATCAAGTAGCAGCAAAACCAGGACTAGATTTAAGAATTGGACATTTAATCTGATATAGTTTATATCTCACTGGATTCCTATAAGTCACACAATGTGAGTAGGCGAACACCAAATGCATTCAAAAAATTAACAAAACCATTAAATATCAAGCCTAGTGGGTGGGCAGTTAGAGATATTCATTCAATGCAAGTTGTATTTATTAAATGTCATTCCCTATGCCCTTGTTCTTTCAACATCCTCTGGTTTTGGTTTGTGTCACCTTTAAGGCCCAGGATCCATAAATAGAAACCCTGCCATCTTCCCCTGTCACTGATCTCCACCCTGAACCACTCAGCAATCACACAGATTCCACAATAAGTGACTTCCCTACTTCCCTCCTCGCTTCTTTTCCTGTTCTTCATCCCCAACATGCTTGCCTTACTCACGCCTTCATCACTGTGTCCTAACTGGTCTCCCTGCCTGTAAGTATTATCTTTCTAAAATAAAATGCAAAGAAAATTTCTACCTGCTTGGGCTGCTCATGTCTATTAGTCTACTCACAGTTCAAACTTCCTAATAGTAAACACCAAGACCTTCCTTCCTATCTTTCCAACTCATATTCCTCCCTTCTCCACTCCCATGTAATCCTAACACAAGAAACATGTGCAAATATTCCCCAGGTACACATAGCACTGTGCCTTGACATATGCTTGTATATCAGTCTGGGAATCCCTGGTGCTTTCCTGGTGTTTACTTGAAAAGAATCCCATTCATCTTTTAAATCCCAAGTAAATTTCAGATCCACTAAGATTCCTCCAATTCCACATTCGCCTTAGAATTAATCACAGCTTCTTGTACTGCTGTGCTCATCACGCTGCACAGTAACTATCTGTATGCCTCCCTCCATCACTAGACGGCCATCACTGGGGAACAGCAGATCCCAGAAGATAGGACGGAAGGTCCCCATCTATATTTAGGATCATGAATAAACAAAGAAGCAAATATTCATTTACACGATAATTATTTTATATTCAATATTTCTCCGAAGTTACAAGATGGGTACAAAAACAAAAAACAAAAGTTTTGGATAAGAGGATCAACCTGGCATGATAGAACAGTGTGACTGGTATCTGCATTAATTCAAACAGGTCAGAAAAGGCTTCTGCCAACCACCACATGAGAAGAGCCGCCTTGCATTCTTTACAAATAGTAGTTACTGCTTCATGAATTGGCAGCTCCAGTGAGCAAATGCACTCAAGAAAAGTTCAGGGAGCTTTGGATCCAGCCACAAGTAGACAGCGGGGCTATATATTCTGTGGAAGGAGCAAACTCTCCATCAGGCCTCATAGATTAGGAGACACTAGGTAGACATCTGGGTAGAGAGTCGAGAAGGTAGTTAGACACAGCAGCATGGTGAGTTGGAAGGTGTTATGACTGAAGGGAAAATTCTTGGAGCCACTGGCACCCAGCTACACGGTATTTAAAGATACCATGGATTTGATGGAAACACATAAGGAAAATGTATAGAATAACAAGTAGTGAGCGAAGCTAGTAACATAGAGTGCAAACAGAAGAACCAGAGACATGCTCACAGTTGGGCTATGAAACAATAAAAAAACAAATAAACAAGGAAACCCCAGGAGATCATGGTCAACAGATAAACAAAGCCAAGAGGACAATACCAGTAAAGAAAAAGGCACTGGCCGACTTTGTTGATAAAATGTTCTTTTTTGTCTGTGGCACTCTTGCAAGTGGGATAACAACTCCTCCAGTAGTTGAGATAGAAACGAAGCAGGAAAACCTGGGATCCTAGATTTTCATAGATATCATGAAAAGAAATTATACTATATGATAAAAACCATCTTTCTACATTTGAGGAAAGCAAAACCTAAGAGATGTATTACACAGAATAGATTTAGTACATGTTTCAGGAAAAACAAAACAAAACCAAACGAAAGCAGCCCAGTAAATAACAAGGAATTTAACCTCAGATTAATTTAAGAAAGGCCTCATCTTATTTTTCAATGTTTTGGTCTTCATGGTACTGATGATTAAATAAATGGAGGACTTCCTGTGTGCTAAGCATGAGCCATATCACTGAGTTCTAGCCCCAGCCTCACTCATCCTGTCTGGAGACTGAACCAACTTAATTACTCCTTTCACTAATCTATATTTTCTAAATTGAGGGGGGAAGTGACTGGTCAAAAATTACTCAAAATCTAAAGCATATTTCTAATGAATTGACAAATCCATGAAGCAGATACTTTAACCTTTAGACATTAAAAAAATAAGGGTATATGCTGATCTTTATAGGGACTCATTAGGATATGTGTGTCTTTGTGTATAAATAAGAAATATGCATTTGACTCTGTACATGTTATTATTGCTGAATGAAGCTTTAATTGTTAAAGCTATACGTAGAAAAGAAAAGCTATTTTAAAATCCGTAGAATGAAGGTAAAATGAAATGGCACATTCTATAATCAAACTGTCAGTCATCGCAGACCTGCATAAAAGTATTTCCCCTTTTACACATTCTATATCTCAAGTTGTTCTTATGGCTTTCTTCCAAGTAGACAACAAAGACTTCACAAATCGTAAACTACTGAGCAAATTCTCAAAGAAACTAAACTAATATACACCAACACATCTGCCTCTATTTCTTTTGTGTCAAAATATTCTTTATTCTTTTCTCATCGCTAAGTGCATCTGTGATTATAAATGGTTGCCCTTACCTCACAGATCCATATGATTTAATAGAAGAAGTTAACTTAAGCTCCACTCATAGCCTGTGTGGTACTTTGAATCAGGGATCTCTTATAAACCCATGAGTTAGGAATGCTTGATCCCAGGTGATGGCACCTTGGGAGCTGGAGCTTTGCTAAAAGAGGTGTGTCACTGTGGGTGGACCTTGATGTTTATTACCCCCAGTTTGCCAGTGCTAGTCGGTCCATTCTCCTACTGCTGTTGTCTACTTGAGTTGACTATGAGGAAGTCCAGCCTCTGCTCATGCCATCATTTCCCCTGCCATCCTGGAGCTTCCTTTCAAGCCTGTTAGCCAAAATAAACCCTTTCCTTCCACAAGCTGCTGTTGGTTGAATGCTTTGCACCAGCACATGAAAGTAACTGCAACAACCTACTAGTGCACAGAGAAGTACTGATACTCCATCTGAAACAGGGTTGCCATGAAGCTCAGACTGCACTTAACTTCACTACGTAGCCCAGGCTGGCCTGGAACTCATAACTATAATCTTGCCTCAGCTTCTTAGAGTACTGGGTTTATTAGGCCCACACCCCCCAAATGGCTTTATACTCACTCACAGGAAGCAAATGATGTCCAAATAGTCTCTATTTAAATGGAATATATAAAGTCAGACATAAAAACAATCACAAGATTTATATTCTGTTATGATATTGAAAATGATGATCAGAAAGGAATTCTGATGGACAGCAAGGCTCAGCGTAGCCAAACTAGTGTGATCTGCTTGAATGCACCACAACAGAGTGATAATGACATTCAAATCAATGTGATCCTTTTTAAATTTTAGCTGCCACAAAGCATTATGTAGAATATTAAAACGATGCAATGTTATTACCACCACAGATAATATGACTGGTGACTTTGGATGGGAATACTAGTGTAAGAAAGGCCTTTAAATGAGTCTCGGTTGTTTAGAGGCAAAAAACAAACAAAACCTTTGCAACATAAAAAAAAATACCTAAGTTGTTAAAAATAACTACTCAGTTAACATTACTCATGAGTATAGAGTGTCATGTCATCATAAGTATATAATGAATAGCAAATAAATAACAGCCACATGATCATGGGTTTCTGAGTCCAGATGCATCTATTATCATTTACATTGCTTTATACTCAAATTTGATTGCTTTATATGTCTCATTTTCCACAATCTTATTTATCTTATTAATAAAATTGTACAACTTTTTTGGGGGAGGGGATTTCGAGGTAGGGTCTTGCTCTAGCCCAGGCTGACCTGGAATTCACTGTCTAGTCTCAGGCTGGCCTCGAACTCACTGTGATCCTCTCACCTCTGCCTCCCAAATTCTGGGATTAAAGGCATGCACCACCAAGCAAGGCTAACTTTTGTTTTTTAATCTGTCTAAACATGCTCTATATTGTTTCCGATATAAACTCACAATCAGTAAAACAAATTGCAGAAAGAATGAATCCTATCTTTAATAGAAGCCTTTATGATAACTGCAGTTCTGTTTCTTTTTCCAGAGTCCTTTTGAAGAATGTAATTGGTTCATTTTCGGAACATGATTAGTTCATCAATAATACTTAACCAGCCATAACATCAAGATCAGCCTGCAATTGGAGCTGCTGTATAATATGATGATTCACACTGCCTACCCAGCTGGCATGACTTGGCAAACTGCATTTTACAAGCTATGACACCAGCTTGTGATCGTGTAGGATGCAACACACCCAGTCTGTGAGTGCCCAAGGTATGGCACGTAAACTCTGCTAGCTGTCGTCATCCATTTTCCTACACTCTGGCAACTGGCAGACCTCCAATGTGCAGCACAGTTGGTGGGGGTTATGAATAGGAGACAGCAGGAGAGGAGGGAGCCAAGATCAAAGGGAATTAGTCTCCATAGCAAACTAACCATTTAACGTGGTTGAAGAGATCACATATATTAGAGGCTTCCTGAAAGATTCAGGGCAGTATCACCAGATGTCTCACATCCACACATACCCATAAGCAAAACCTACAGAAAGAGACCTGACCAAGAAGATGCCCCAAACCAGCATTCAGTGGCAGCACATGTACTCTGATCTCTGATCATTTCTACACCGCTATTGCACCTTGGAACAGACTGCCCTATGGTTACCTCATGGTTTAGAAAAACAAAAAAGACTTATTTAGCTATTACACAGCTACTTGTGTGACCTGTCTGTGATGAGTCAGCATATAATCAACTGAAAGGAAACAGCCAAAGTCAGCCCTTGTAGTTTCGAAAACACAACACCCATAACCACTTTCAACAATGTCACCAACAATCAAAATTTTGGTAAGGAAATTTTCTTAAAATTTTATAACTGGGATGGACTTTTATAATATTTCACATACCCCAAAATATGCTAGGTGCTATATAACATCACAAGTTAGTCACTGGTTCCGAGTCACATTGACACACATGGGCTGATATCAATTAACTGAATGGGTGAATGTTCACATGACAGGGATGTGAAACATGCATGTAATAATTCAGAAGATTTCATCATTGTTCCTTTCAGATAAATTTAGTTCAACTTCACTGTAACTATGTGAGTCACCAGCCAACTCATTACAATAATAAAATCAATATATTATTAAGACAGAAATATCCTGGCGATATGGTAAGACTCTAGAAATGCCAGTTCTTAAATTAATGTCAGTGTCCTACACACGTGTCACAAATGGCTAACAAAGATGCCAGATCATCCCTGTTGCTGAGATAATTGTTCCGCTTTGAAGTTCCTTGAGATCTACTGTGTCACTTGGCAGGTCAGAACATTCTTCAATCATAATGCAGAATTAAAAAAGCGCTGGATGAGATAACTAAAATTATTGCAAATGCCTCAAATATAGAAATTTTAAATTATAGTTGGCTGGTTTTGTTTAGATGATTTGCTTGCTAAGTTTTATTATGGAAACCTTGTCTATCTTATGGTTTTGTGACATCCTTCAGAAAATTATGAGTCTAGGAAAGATGAGGCTGGACATAATTTAAAGGAAGAAATATTGTGAGAAAATTCAAACATCATATACAACTCTGTTAATAGGTACAAGTTTTAGGTTTTTAGGTATCGGTTCAAAAATTAACCTTCTTTGCATCGACTTCATGCTTTTGAATACTATATCTTATTTCATAAGCTTATTTATGCTTTCTCTACTTCTTTGGAATCCTATATTAATGTTATTTTGATTTCTTTAAATTGTCATTTCTGTATCTTTCTAAAGATAACACACAGGAGAAGATCACAAAGTTTTGCTTTCTATTCTTGATGTGTTTTTAATGCCAATATACATCCGGTAAGAATTCTGATCAGAAAATAGAAAAGTGTGCGAGGTCAGGAACTAAGCAGATCGTGATAAAGATGATTGAAACTAAAAATGGCTTCCTTAGTTAGAATAGATGCAAGTGGGCAGCTAATTAACTTGCACTGAATATGGAGACACAGAACTGCAAAGTGGAAAAAAAATAATGCTTGAGATGTGGGATCCACTTGAGGATTTCTTCAAATGGAAGGAAACTGTGATGACACATGGAGTCCCTGAGGGAAGCAGGCTTAAGAAACTGATTTAATTTCTGTAGTTTCCAGTAGGAGGTTTCATTTGACAGCAGACTGTCACCTAGACAAGGAACAATCTTCAGCCACAGACACAAGCAGAGTCTTTTACTTTTTGTTTTTGTTTTTTTGAGATAGGGTCTTGCTGTAGCCCAGGCTGACCTGGAATTTACTATGTAGTATCAGGGTGGCCTTGAACTCATGGAGATCATCCTGCCTCTGACTGTAGTGCTGGGACTAAAGGTGTGCACCACCATGCCTGGCCATAGTCTACTTAAAAAAAAATATTTGCAATGAGAGAGAAAGGGAGAGAGAGACAGAGAAGGGGGGAGAGTGCATATGGGCATGCCAGGGCCTCCAGCCACTGCCAACTAACTCCAGATGTGTGGGTCACTTTTTGCATCTGTCTTGACATAGGTAATGTGAAATGAAAACCTGGGTCTTTACGCTTTGCAGACAAGTGCCTTTAACCACTGAGCCATTCTCTCCACCCCATCATCTACCTTTCTTTGTTTATTTTACCCTAGATGGTTCAATACTCCATATTTCAGTGAGTCAGCTCAAGTTCACTGAAAGGTCTAAAGTTAAAAGACACATTTCCTAAGGAAAAAAAGATAGAAAAACTGCTCTTCCAATTACATGTATTAGTCTCTCTAGAGCCTTCCTTTAATTGTCTGGACCTCATGAAAGATTTGGTGATAAAGCCACTCTGTGGCTTACCTTACACCAGCCTGCAGGAGGAAATGGGAAGTGCAGTTCCAGGGGCAGGGACAATCTGTTTTGATCCTCATTGTGTTTCCTCGACCTTGCACAAAGGAGTGCCCTGGCATCACAGCACATTACTTAAAAGCCTTGTGTTTGGAGCCAAATAAACCTGGCTTGGATCACAAGTTCATCCTTTCAGCAGTTTTTCTAAGGAGTGGTCATGTCATTGAACCCTATTTGAACCGCTCTCTACTCGCCTGTTTAGTATGACAAAATGTTGGATAATCAGATGCAATAATATCCATGATTCAATGCAATAGGGCCCACCACATAGCTACCCTTCAATATTTTTAAATAGAGTATAAATAAAGTCTCATCCTTATCATCCACTGGCATGCAGGGGGTCTTTGAAGCCATTAGAAAATGAATGGATGAATGCAACTGTTAAGCTCAAAACTAGGAGCCTGGTATTCTTGGATCTCAGTACCCAACTCCATGATTTCATACTGAACATTTAACTGCAAGTGTCTGAAAAGTCTGATGGATTTAGCTTTCCTAACTCAAATTCAGCATCTCTTGTGGGCTGAAGTGAGGAAAGACCTTTTAATACTATTGTTTTGTACCAGCTAATGTATTACTTCTCTATGTGATTGTTTTTAAACAAATGAAGTGAATTTTTTTTAAATGAAGCGTTTTACTATGAAGGTAATGCCTCCTTGAGAGACTTTCTTATCATTTGTAGCATCTTCTAAATGCTATTTCTGAGATACTTCCCCTGCAAGATTTATATAAAAAAATGTGGACATGGATCATTCTGGCCTAAAGTTATTTTTATTTTGGCATGGTCAGTTATTTTAATTGTGCACTAAAATGACACACTAAAATGAAAGTGGAAAATTATTTTAAACTTAGAGAATAATAAGCAACTGTTTAATTGTTTATGATTTGATAATTTGAGGTTGCTGATGAAAAAATTGAAATAGTACCATATAGTTGAAAATATTTAACTTTCTATATAAGCAGACATTGAAATAGGAATGAAGAATTCTACAGAAAATTTAATCTCAGAGGGACTGTGAAGTTCTTCAGTGCTTGCCTCTTCCAAAGAGTAATATGAGCTCCAAATTGTTCTTTGCAGCCTGACAATAAATAAATAAGCAAAATAAAATAGAAGTGCAGTGATCTCTCCTCACAGACATAAAAGGTGGGGCACGGAGTATTTAAATGGATTTCCAAAAAGTACGGAGTCAGCTCTTGAGTCTTTAGATAGAACCCACTAATCCTGATGGATCTATAGTAGCTTCTGAGAATGACCCTTTAGGAATAACTCTAATACATGTTCACCTTCAAGACTTTATCCATAAAAGGGTTTTAAATTAAATCTTAGAAAATTATATAAAGTCAAGGCAGAGGTGTTTCTTTCTTTTAATGCTCTATTTGGGCTCACATAGTCTTTTCCTGTAAAAACAAAAGACCTGTGTCATATTAACAGAAAAGGATACAATGGAGCCTAAGTAAACACCAATGTTCTGTTCTCTTTGTAAGTTTTTCATGTCCTTTGCTTCCAATTGCTGAGTGGATATGCTTTTATTTGTTCTTGTTGTGTAAGATTTGACACACAGATTGCTCCCAGCAGGAACCAGAACATTCCAGGATCTGTGATGTCATGCATGCAGAATGGAGCTGTGAATATAAATAACCACCTGCAATCTCAAAGTGGAACATCAGGATACTGGTCCTCAGTGTGTGGACCTGGGACCTGCAGAAGCCTCACAGGGGAACCCATTAGAAATGCAAATCTACACCCCTACCTACAGTCTACTTAAGGATAGATCTCTATCCAGTGCCTGAGTCCCAGACTCAGGTCAGAATTTAGGGATCTGGACATCCACAGACCCACATGTTCAGCATACGTGTTGACCCCTCACTTCTTTTTCTATTACTTCTTGTGCTTGAGTATTCTTGTATGTATTTTTGTCATGCTTTGCTCATGTATGTCATTTCCTCCTCTTTTTTAAAAAATATATATTTTAATATATTTGTAAGCAGAGAGATACAGAGAGAATAAATGCACCAGGGCCTCCAGCCTCTGCAAGTAAACTCCAAACACATGCACCACTTTGTGCATTTGGCTTTATGTGGGTACTGGGGAATAGAACCTGGGTTGTTAGAATTGAACCCGGGTTGTTAGGCTTTTCAGGCAAATGCCTTAACCATGGAACCATCCCTCAAGCCCTCATTTCTGCTTCCTAACTGACACTCTAATGTAGGAGGACATAAGAAAGATGGGTAATATTTATTTTAAGATAATCTTCACATGTTTCTTTGGGTCTTGACCCAAATATACTCATCTAAGTTCAGGACTCTAAGAATTTTTCAAAGTGGGTTCGTGGCAGCAGAATTTTGACCTACAAAGCAAATACTTAGGAACTATTTAGAGGTTGGTGTTTTATACTAAGTAAAAGGGTAAGAGCAGGCACACATTTTAAGATCACAGGGCTGTCAGTATTAACCATCAAATTCATTAGAAATGTAGTTATTGGGTGATTTTTAATTATCCCAATCCTTGATACTAGTCTGTAATACAACTTCCACTAAACACTATAAGAGGCTTAAATCAATATCTGTAGGTTAAGGCATCCTAAAAAGAGCACACATGAACAGCCTTTATTTTGGCACTGTTTTTCTTGAATTCAATACATAAGGTTAAACCTGAGGAAACTGTAAACTCATTTTCAAAGGAAAAGTTATTCTTAAGTTATTATAGGTTATAGACCCAGTGCCTAGATAGAAAAAAAAAGAGTTAAAAAGAAGGCTCCTTTTACAAAAGTATATGTGGTATGGTGCATGTGTGTGGTGTATCACAAGTGTGTGCACATGCATGAGCCCTGTGCGTTCACAGAGGTCAGAAGAGGCCATCAGGAGTCTTTCCTCCAATCTTCATCAATTTTTATTTCCTTGAGAAAGAGTGTCTCACTGAACCCAGAGATGCTGGCTTTTTCAGTCAAACTAAATGATGAATTAGCGCCAGTGATTCTCTAGATCCTGCTCCCCACAAATCTGGGGTTCCAGGCATGTGTGAACATATCCACCTGTTTACATGGGTACTGGGGAATTGAACTCAGGACAAACCAGGCCCTCACAGGCCACTATGCTTGCATGGCTTTACCTATTTCTCCAGAACCCTCAATTGTAAATTTTCCATTATCAAAACAACCATTTATTATTTATTGTTTATTTATTTATTCTTATACTATCTTCACTGAAATCATTATTGAAATGGAAATATACACTTAAAAATTCTCAGCAAATCGATGTTATGAAAAACACCTATAATCTTAACACTCAGGAGGTAAAGGCAGAGTTAAATTTGAAGCCTGCCTAAGCTATACAGGAAGTTCAAAGCCAGCTTCATAGAGAACTTGTTTCAAAAAATAGAGAAGTTGTCTCAAAGGAAAAAAAAAAGAGAGAAGGTGGGCTGAGTCTACTTCAGTGATATAATACTTCCAGTTGTTGACAACACAATAAAAATGAAACAAATAACAAAAAAATCTCTCATGGATTCTAAGAGTATGCATAAAAAGAATCTATACATCACAGGCTAAGAAACAAAGCTTATATACTTACAAGAAATCTAAGAAGTAAGTGACATGCAACCAAACATTTATTTTAATGTAAAAATGTTTTGTTACTTTACTTTGGGTCAGCTGTTAGAATTTTGTAGATTCTTTACATTTTAAAAATTTATTTATTTATATGTACATGTGTGAATGTGCATGGGCTTATCCAGAGGAATACGTTTGAGGTGGATTTTCATGCAAGACATGACAGTAGTAAGCCTAATGTTGATATCCAAATATGAATGATTTTATCTCAAACAAAGGCATGTAGAGAGTTACATGGAAACTACATCAATTAGCATGGAATTCCAAGCGATCTAAAAGAATTCTCTGTGATGACGTAATGGTCCTTATTTTTCTCTAACAAAGATCATCTGTTTTCCCCTTTGTCTTCTATTCATTAACTGTGGAAAACCTTTCCTAAAATTGAAAAGAATCTAGAAGCTCTCCTCTATGTTTTCTTGTTAAGACAAATTTAACACATTTCACCATTCCCAATTTATTTCAGTTATACTTCTTTTTCTACATGTCTCATTTCTACATATACATAAAGCCAAAATAAGATAAGGTGTGTATTAAATAAGCCAATACTATTTGTTAATGCAAGGCAAGAGAGTGACTGATTAGTTTTTGATTCAGAGGAAAGTTGCAAGATTTTGCTTCCTAAATTACTAACATCGGAGATTGGTATGGTATGTTTGTCTTATTCACATGCACAGACAGACACAAAGAAATTGTATGATTTATAACTAACAACTAAAGTTCATATTTTATTCAATTTCCTTAGTTTTTAAAAAAAATAATGTTCCTTTTTGTCCCATAATCCCACCAGACTATAAAAGCTAATCACACTTTCTCGTTAACTGTATTAATTAGAATTACTGTGCTTGAGCAATTTTTTGATTGAGTGATCAATACTGGAAGAAATAAGAATAAAATTAACCAGGACTGGGAAGATGGTTTTGTGGTTAAAGGTGCTTGTTTGTAAAGCCTGCTGGCCTGGAGTTCAATTCCCCAGAACCCATGTAAAGCCAGACATAAAGCGGCGCATGGGTGTGTGATCCCCATGTGTCCATGGCAATGGGAGGCAGAGGAAAGTCCAGAGCTTGAGAACTAGACTCGGGTGTGTGTTTGCAGCAGCAAGAGTCCCATTCTCAAAGGTGACTATAAACAGGTGGTCTCTGACCCCCCCCCCGCCCCTACACACGCCATAGCGCGCACACACACACACACACACACACACACACACACACACAGACAAACAAACAAAAAAAGAATATTAACCTTATTATTCAAGAGACAACACTTCAACAAAGAGTGTTAAGTAACCTAGATAGACATATCTTTACAAGTAACCCTGGCCACCTTGGGCCATGGAAGTTATCCCCTGAGAGCTCCCATGGATGCAAGCACATCACAGTGAAGCACCCCTAAGGTGCCAATAGCTCCCTAGTGAGTGAGAATCAACTCTACGATTAAAAAGCCTGTATATGTGCAGTTTGTATGTCCGGTTCACTGATGACATCATGTAAGACCATACACTTTGTATTTCCCCACTGCCTATTTTTCTCATATGCACACATTACAAGATCTAATATCTTATCCTGAAAGACATTTGAGTTTATCTGGAATAATTTGTTCATTCAAAAGCAGTCTTTGGCTACTTAGAAATTTGTGCTATGTTATACCATTGCAAATGGCAAGTGAGTGATTATGTTAGTGAGTTCACATGCACTTAACTCGACCATTTATAAAACACTGGGTTTCTCTTGAATCCATAAAAGGTAGAGAAAATTCGCTATTGGTAATCACATTAATTTAGTACAGCTATGTGTAAAGAATATTAATACACATGCTATCAGAGCAAGTTTGTGGGTCCTACTTTTAAAAATTACTAGCTTTAGTCTTTAGCAAATTCCTTCCTAAAAAGTCCATCTTTCTTCCATTTTTTGCATGTGTATCAGTGTGTGGTATGTGTTTTCTTTGATTTCTTACTTTTGTTGCACATAATTTAAGACTACTTCATTTCTCTTAATATGACTCTTTCGTTTCTCTGAATGATCCAAATTGTTTTCTTTAATGAAAACTAATCTTTCCTTTTAGAAATTTGGTGTGGGAGAACTCAGGAACTAGACTCAAATCTTACACGGTCAGGAAGTTGGCTTTTGCCATGTTGTGAGGTACAGCAATGCCCAATGCCAGAAAGCTGTCAGCAAGAGACTTCCTTGTAGGTGACCCAAGTATAGAGCTCAGCGTGGTGACTGCATCTCACTACACTGCTTGTTTCCTCCAGAGCATGTGGCCACACAGGCCATTGATGACCTTCTAAAGTTCCAAGAGTAACTTTCCAAATTGCTCTAATGTTTGAGGCACACACAGATGGAAGGCATAAAGAAACGAGACCACATGGTACCCTGTAAGTATTCCTACCTCTATGATTAAGGCTCAACAGTCTCTGGTACTATCCCACCTGATTCCTTTCCTTCCTGTAATCAACCTTTGAAGACCTTTTCTCTTTGGATGCTCTTGCTATCAGACAAATGTCTCTTGTACTACACAGCAAGCATAGAACCTTCCTTCCTTCCTACTGGCCATCAGAAGCCTCTGCACATCTATGCTGATGTGGCCTCAGTTCTTCAGAAGAACTTCTGAAGAGGGAACTTCAGGAGAGCAGTAAGAGGAGCAGGTTATCCCACCAGAGCCCAAGCTCATCACCCTCCCTCCCATCATCAGCAATCATGGGAGCTGACTAGTTCTTGAATTATCCCATTCTCCTTCATGACCAGACAGATGTACATGCTGAGCTTTCTCCCTGCCTCTCTCTGTCACTTGGCAACTACCAATGTAGTCCTCAAAATTCAGGTAAAGTGTCATCATTCTCTGCTCCCCCTCTGCAGCACTGCCCAAGCTCCCATGACCCATGGTGTGTAACTTCATATGCTGACCTGTAATATGTAATCATGCCTACATATGTTCCCTTCCCCTCAAGGTTGAGGGTCCTAGCCTTTTATCAGCACCTAGCAGAGAACAGGCTCTAAGGGTAAGAATATCTGAATATGGAACATACCTGTGATGTGAGGTTTTGTTGTCAACTTGACCTTTTTTAGTAACTCTTGGGTGGGTCTCTGAGGATGTTTACAGGAAGGCAGTCTCTCAGTAGAGGGTAAGAATGTAAAGAAACTCAAAGAAGCTAGAAGTAAACATCCTTTCCTGTGTGGGTGGTGCAGGAAGGAAGTTCCAGAGACTTGGGAAGCCATTAAGTCTGGGATCTAATTGCAAGACCCCATCCTAGGGCTATATAAAGGTGAAAGAATTCTCTCCTTGCCCTCCTGCCTGTTCCCTGTTCTGTGTGTGTGGTGTAGGTGATGGGTTTTTCTCTCTGCTCAGACATGTGAAAGAGGGCCAGCCTCTTTCACTTTTATGAGAATTCCCCTGGATCTGTACCTTGAATAACTTGTTTCCTCCCAAATTGTGCCTGGTTTGAAGATTCATCCCAGCAATGTGTGGGCTGACTATGACAATACCTATTATATAGATATAATATTATATCAACTTCCCACGGACATCAGTTAATAATGATTTCACTATGATTACTTACAGTTCTAAAACTAGGATCCAGAAATATACCTTGATTAATATTATCAGTTAAGTTGTAAAACTCAAATACCAGTCTAGCACTAAGTGAACGTTCTTAAACATTCTATTGCTTATCTCAGGGAGATAAAATATAGTTGTTAACAACTAAAAAGATGTAAGAGAATGAATTGAAAGAATCTGAAATCTAAGCAAATTATACCAAGAAGTATACATATTTGAGCTGCTGTTATAGAGTTTTAGTATATATGCTGGAATGTTCTCTGGAGATCATGTGTCATAAGACAATGGGATATGAATAATATCACACTTTTTCTCTCTAGTTTGATATATATCTAATACATATATACATATATAATACATGTATATACTCTAAAAGTAATATACAATCACTGAAAGCCTGGCATAATTTTGAAGCATGATGAAGATCAAATATGTATTAAAGTTTTGTTTATTTGTGCAGATGTAGAACCTTAACCCTCCGGAAGAAGATGGGCAGAGATGGGGAATTTCATCAAAGTGTAAATTCTTAAGGGGCACAACATGCATTTGAATACTTTGCTAGGGAAAATGATAGAATCACATTTCCTACTGGCTTAAGAAGAACTCTGTAGAGAATGCTGGAGCGACTGCTGAGAATAAAAGAGCTTGAAACCAATCCAGAAATACTCTCTTTTCTTCAAAGGACAATTCTAACTGGCCCAGCCAGGAAATGTGGCTTTGAACAGGAAGGCAAATGTAAGTTGGCTCACACTGGATTGAATGTTTCCCAAGTATTTTTCCCAGGAAACTGGAGTTTGGCTTCACTTTTAGTGGCTAGTATGCTAAATGAACTGGACAGCTAATAATCAAAGACCTCCGGAAAAAAAATAAAAATAAAACCTTGGCAGCAATAACCAAATTATGAATCTACTCTCTTTTCCTTTTACCATCTTTCACTTAAAAAAGTTAAAAAAAAAAAAGAATCCAAGTTTATTTCAAGGGGAAAGGAATTTTATGGTCGTAAAAATCCAGCTTAATTGTTGAACAAAGCAGCATATCTTATAATGCTGAATAAAAATTTAAAATTCACATTCTAGGATACTTTATTCTACTGTTTTTTAATTACTTTTAGAAGCAGCATAAAAAGCGGGTCATTGCTGCAGGGTAATCCAGTACAATGAGGATTTATTGAGCTGTGTATGAGCTGTAGGGGACAAAGGTACAGGCAGACAGGGCCCTGCACAGCAAGGACAAGACACACAATCCAGTTACAGAGAAGGGACATGCCAGAAAATAATTAGAATACAGGATCGTTTTGAAAAATTCTGAAATACAATCGGATAAGTTATTTTATAGTTATGTGTGAAGAACACCTCAGAGGCCAAATAGGATAAGATATGCATTCAAGGTTTGCTTTTATGAGCTGAACAGATATTATAGTGGGGGAAAAAAAGGTATTCTTGTTATAGTAACAATGTGAACAGAAACTGAAAAGCATGAAGTCAAGTTCATTCAAGTTTTCATTCAACAAATATTTGCCCAACACCTGTATGTTTAAGGCCCATGTCAAGTGCGGCCAGGGCGCCACTTCTGATTTTCAGCGAGAGTGAAGAGATCATGCCAGCAGGAACAAAGGGCACATTTTAGCTAGATGACTTTGGATGCATCACTTAACCTCTCTAAGGCCTACTTTCCTCTCTTGTGGAATGAGAGGATTGGCCACCAGCAGTTTCCAAAGTTTCCTCGTGTTTCTTGCACCGGTGAGACCGGTTCTGCTCTCATGAAATGCAAGTATCATGGAAATGTATTAAGAAACCAGGATGGATCTGCTGTCCCTGAAGGGAGGGGTGGGGCAGCCAAGAAGAGATGGGAATGTCTCTCTTTCCTTTCCTTGCTCCCCAGCCCACAATCCTCAGCCCCTCATTGGAATTTCAGGAGGAAAGGGACGTAGATTTGAAAACACCTCATCCTGCCCATGCTTGGAGGTGATGCAATGGCCGTATGAACAATCAGAGGGACTGTGGCGAACAGTTTCTGATTCCTGTTTCCAAAACCATCCATCATCTTAAGTGGAGAAACAAAACTATTTAAAAAAACTGCTGTTTCAAAGTGTCTTAGAGTGGAATGAAAAAGGAACTGAAGCAAGCTAAGTATTCTGCTGGGTTAGACTAACAATTCTAGGAATGATGGGTCAAACCAATGTAGCTAGAGAAGAACAAAGATGGAGCCAAAACCAGCATTGTGGGGCTGGAGAGATTGCTCAGTGGTTAAGGTGCTTGCTTGCAAAGCCTACTGACCGTGTTTGATACTCCAGTACCCACGGAAAGCCAGATCCACAGTGGTGCATGCCTATGGAGTTCATTTGCAGCAGCTGAAGGCCCTGGGGTGCCTCTCTCTCTCTCTCTCTCTCTCTCTCTCTCTCTCTCTCTCTCTCTCTCTCTCTCTCTCCTCTCTTTCCTTTCTATCACTCTCTGCTTGCAAATAAATAGATAAAAATATTTTTAAAAAGCACTGTGGTTTGTAAATCCAACACAAATAGATATGGTTAGTAGAACTGAGACTAGATGCACACTGGATTTGCCCCTGGAGCTTTTAAAGACGCTCACTGCCGCAAGCCCCAGAGGTGTTGAGTTAATCATCTAGGGGTGGAGTGTGGGCACTGAGATCTTTAAAGCTCCCCAGGTGATTGCAATGTTAGCCAAGGTTGAGAACCACTGAATTAGAGTTATGGAAGGCCTGGAAAATAGTTTTAATAAACTATCTTCTGTTTTTACGGTCTAGCTAATTTTTTTTTATTAAAGTGGATTTTTTAACTTCTTTCCCTACCATAAAAATGAACCACACTAACTATGGGATTGTATGTAATATTATTTTTTTCTATATGATTCTGTCAACTTATCTCTATTGAATTTCCATGGATACCAGTCTCTATGTTTTTCCAATGATAAAAATCAATGACAAATATCTCTACCAAAGACAAATGTGTGCATTAGACATGCATGTGAACGCTAACACAATGGATCACTGTTAAAGATCCTAACAGTGCTTGTCCAAAAAATATCCTTCACACAAACACACCCGTGCATGTACACATTGGTACCCATGCACACACAACACACATACAATGAAGATACTTGTCAACAGCAAATTACCCAGGTGTTCCTATCTTAGGACATGTGCAGCCTCTTTGAGAGTCTTTTAAAAGTCAAGAGAAGATCAGCGTGTACTTGGCCTAAATCTAGCCCAAGTGAACTTGTGGAAATCTTAACTCACAGAAATACCAAATGCTTATATAGTCTTTCTGCAAATTAAAAAACTTTCTACAAATCTTACCCACCAGTATTCTAGCCAGAGTTTGATTACTTATTCAAGAAAGAGTCCATTCCATTGCTGAGGAGATAGAGACCCTGACATTATGGAAAATGCCCAAGTGCCAGTGGATCACAGGTCTTTTCTTGGTCTGTCTAGATCTCTACATTTTCTCGAAAACAATCTAGTTAGCACATACATGATCCCAATTTAGATTCTAAGAAGGAAAAGTGTTTACTCAAAATTGTCTTGTTCTCTATGTCCATGGAGCTTGAGCAGTGAAATTTAATCAAAACGTTGTTTTCTATTTTCATTATAGCTATGAAAATGTTTATTTTCATTACTGAACATTTTTTTGGAAGAGAGGGAATCTTGTTTTGCATCCCTTGTACTTGCTGAACTTGCTATGCAGCCCAAGATGGTCTTGACCTCCTGATTCTCCTATGTCAGCTTTCCAAGTACAGGGTTACAGGTGTTTCCCACCTCAAGGTTGGGTCAGTGTGAGCTGATGCTTCAATGTGAGTCATGCTTCTCAACACTCAAAGGTTCCATTCACTTCATCACACGTGGGAATGTGCTTTCTCCTCCCATATCTGTTTTAACATAATTTATCAGATGTTTAGCATAGAGTTTGAAATATTTTCCAAATTTACTTATAACCCTCACCTCCATTCTCTTGGGATGAGTACTGTGACATTCTATTTTCTAAATGGAAGACAGCTTTTCAAAAAAAAAAAAAAGACAGAAAGAAAGAAAAAAGAAAACTCTGAGCATGTCTTCCCTTAGGTTTTCCTTCCTATTTTTGAGCCATTTTTCCAGTTTCTTTGATAGTCTCCCAGAGAAGTCTTTCAGATCAATCACTTTCTTTGACAACATCTGGATGTTTGTCAGAGTCCCTCTATGTCACCAGAACTCTAAGACAAAATCATTACTCCAATAGTGACATGATCTCTGTGGAGTTCAGAGGAACTACTGCCTCCCTTAGTCGGTACCCATGATTTTCGATTAAAGCTACCACATTATCTTTTACAACCTTCACTGTTCATCAGTGGAAAGGATGAGCTTGCCTTCTACCAGGTCAATATTACCGATCTAATGGTACCATTATCTGAAGTAGTGAAAGTATAATTTGTATATCTGAGCTCTTCAAATAGTCTTCCCTAAAATATTAAACATGGTGGTTGGTCCAAAGTATGCACACTGTCAATCTGAGTTTCACTGTGACTCTGGAAAGGGGACTTCACTTTCCCAGTGAGAGTTTGCAGAGCAGCATTAGAGATGGGTGGTATAAAGAAGGCATTAGAACATAAGAATAGCAACACATTCTTTTCAAATAGCATAGAGGAAAACACATACAGAACATATCAAGGGTGACACACTGTATCACCAAGTGTGGGCTTCTAGGACTTAGTATTAAATATCATACCAACATCTCCATCAACATCTCCAGGGGGATTTATTTTTATTTTTATTTATTTATTTCCAGACACAGAGAGAGGAGGAGAGAGAATATGGGCACACCAGGGCCTCTAGCCACTGCAAACAAATTACAGATGCATGTGCTACTTTGTGCATCTAGCTTTATATGGGTACTGGGGAATTGAACTTGGGTCGTTGAGTTTTACAGGTAAGCCCCTTAAACACTGAGTTCCTGAGGAGATTTTTGCAATAATACAAAGGCAATCACAGAGAACACAGTCACAATTTCAATACATAGAAATTCTCCAAGTTATCTTTGAAGATTAGAATAGATTTCTTCAATTAGAGAAGGACAATATCCTTCCTCCACCACCCTGTCTTATTCTGACATAAATAAATGGAGGAAGAATTTCAAATTCTCTCTACTCATGACAGTTTTATCCTAGACAAAGTTCCTGCCACAAAACAAAGGGTGAAGGACTTCTCGTCGAGCTGTAATTGCCGTGATGTTGATTAAATGTATACTTAAAGCAGAGAAAAGCTTCTCTGTGGCAAGCGAGAGTCTTTGTAGTGCTATTTCAAAGCACTTCAAGTACAATCTTCGCAAAGTGGCACTCTGATGAGAAATACAACAACATACCTGAAGACGCATTGGTAGGAAAAGCAGAGGCTGGAGCAGTAATGTAATAAGGAACGGCAATACCATTTACCTACACCATTACACCTCACATTTCTTGCTAGTTAGACTCTAAAAGAAAACAAAGTTTATTCTACACTGACAATTATTTTTGCGATCAAATATAACAAATATATTCATCTTGTCTCAATGATCAGACTTGACTTCTAGTGTCATTTAGCTAATTTCGCAGACCATTCATATATATCACAAACATATTGCCTAAACTAAAGAGAATCATTAAAAAAATTGCTATGGAATAGAAAATACTTCGCCAGCAGGATGGTCAAATGTGCTGTGAGGGGAAGATGATATACATGTTGAGTGAAGTTGGAATGTCTATTCTTATTTAGAAACAATTAACCATTGTTTAAGCCACACATTTCATATATGATCTAAATTTCCCTTAGTACCACTACAATGATAACTCAAGTTTAGGATCATGATATTCAGAGATATTTGCAAAGGTTATAATAGAAAAAGAAACATGGTATTCAAAACTATGTGACTCTTGAGGGTTCCCTGTTTTTTCTCCTTTCCCCTCTAAGCCTCTTCTTGATTCAACAGGTACACTACTGATGAAGTATTAGGTAAATATTTTAAGCTAGTACTGAGTTTAGCTAGCAAGATAATAAATTTCTCCACAGCAGGTATGAAGAAATACCAGCAGGAAGCCCCACTACTAGGCTTTGAGTGCTAGTTTAGAGAGCTATCAATTGACACATGCCTTTGACGATTTGAACAGAGCCGGGTCACCTGACCTCCAGCCTCATACACAGCTTAGGAAACTGCATTGCTCCCCAAAGAATAATTTATCTTTCCCTGTTCAGAGTGGTAGACATCACTCCACAATGAACTAAACTGACTTTATATTGCAGCACTGTTCTTTGAGAGAATCCGGAAGAGATTACGTCTCCAATACAACTAGTATACATTTCATTTCACTTACTATTTGATAAGTACCCATCTAACTATGAAATAACAAACATGGTCCTAGTTTCAATGCAATAAACGAAAAGTGGAGGTAATCAAACTGAGGGGAAAATTTAATATTTCATCTAAAATGGAAAAAATGTATTAACAGAGAAGATCAGAAACCTAAAAGGGTTATACATGAGATATTAAAATGTCCCATGATATTTTCCTTAGAGAATAAAGAGGATTTATATTACATGAAGAACAACAAAATGAAGAAAACACACCATATGTTAGGAGAACAGTAAAAACAAATAATTGCTTAGTATGGAAACTTGGTCCAGTCATCAGAGTATTAGAAGTAAGGTATACTTATCGTTCACACAGGAGAAGAGCGCAATAGCTAAAACAAGCTTCTGAACAAGAGACAGGCGGTAGGCAAGACCACTTAGCTAGCCAGGGGAAGATAGCATTGCTGGCAAGATGGAGACCACCCAAAGCAGACTGCTCTAGAATTCTCTGCCCTTCAAAATGTAGGACAATACCTATTGGGAAAATGTGTATTCATGTCTCCAGAAAAGGACAAACTGAATATAAAAAGTACTTGAGAAGACAGCAAAGAAAGCAAGTAACCCAACCAAAGAGTGAACTGAGACAAATCTGTGGGTCCGGCATCAAATACAATGCAAGAGTGACAGAGCTTTCAGTGAAAATGTTGAAGTGTTATCCCTTCATGACTTCATCCTTTGCAGAAGGAATTCCCACACCAGAGCGGTTATCAACATAGTGGCTATGCTGTGGGTATGCTGATCAGACAAGCCTTACACAAATCAAGAAGAGCTTTAAATTAAAAAAATATGTTCACTAAGACAGGAAGACTTCAAATAGAATCATAAGATGGAGATCAACCTATTTTAAAGCATCAGACAATTTCTGCCAACTAGCATCCAAATAGCAAGTCACTCTGAATTACACAAAGCCTTGACCAATATTTATTGCTCCATGTTTTAGAAGCAATTTCCATTTTGATGGGTTGCTTCAAAAGTGGTATTCTGAAGCAGTTAGGTAACATAAAAATATAGGATCAAGATTATGTCTGTCAGATGAAAAATACAGCATTTATGCAGCATTATATAATCCATTCGCTGGTTTATGAGCCCAAGGTCCCCACGGGAGTGTCACAAACCCACATAATATGCTACAGGGTTAGATTTTGCATTTCAGACTCTAAATGAGCAGGAAATACTTTCCAAAACCACAAGTGTAACTCGCATTCTTCTACTTAGTACCATGAAACAAGTCCAAAAATACAAGGAATTTCAACTTGGCAGCTAAATATGTTCTCAGTTTGGGTGAACCTAATATTAAAATACGTGCACTTTTCCACTGGGATATCAGTAGCCCTCAACTCTTGAGAAACACAGCACATAAATCAGATGGTCAAATTGGGCCTATGAAAGAGCAGCTACGAATGATTCAATGTCAAAGAAGTCTACTGCAGTGTTCCCCAAGGATGAGGCCAGTATTTCTTAAGCACTCCATCTAACTGCCTTCAATAAAGAAAGAACACAAGATACTTAATTTTAAAGATGACATCACATGAGCTGTGTGGCTAGTTTAGGAATGGAAACAATTGGAATTCAAACAAAATACATTTTGTATATAAACAATAATAAGTATATATCGGGATATGATTATACATTTACTGAGAAAAAAATAAAATATAATGGAACACCAATCCCCAGAAGCAAAACCAAATGTGTGAAAAAAAGAACTATATAGCTGGAAAAGAAACAAAACTTAATCCAGGTTTTAGAGGGAACCATTATTAAAAGGCCTATCTATCTGAATAAGTAAATAAAGAATATATCAAAGTAATGACACTTTTATCATTCATTGGTATTTAGTGTGATTGACAGAAATAACAGTTCTGTCTTTAAAAGGTATGGAAAAAGGTAAGAAGTAAACAAAAGAGTATTAATGGAAATAAATTCAAATTTTATAATCTAGGGAAGGAAAATTAAAAGAGGCTCAAGATCTAGGATGTAGGTCAGTGAAACATTGTGTCCAAACATCCATGCAGCCCTAGGCTTGGTCCCCAGGATTATAAATAATTAATTAATTAAAATATATAAAAAGTGGTGAAAAGTTTTGAAACTGTAAATTGGTTTAGCTGTTATGTTTTAAAGAAACACAAAACACATGCATAACATAATTTTAGAGCCACCAAAATAAGTAATAAAAGTTAGAAATATTTTAGTTTATCACAATGACTTCCAAGCTATAGACTCAGTTCAGACTAAGACTGAGGGTTTCACTATACCATATTAGGAACTGACCTTTAATTCAACATTTTCCAACATGCATTTGGGTAAATTATTCATCATATTGTTTTTCAGTCTTTTGTTTAGGGTGAGGACCATGAGGTTTAAATAAAAAACCTTTTCCCAAGGGAAATGGACCACAGGCAACTGACCACAACATTAAAAATACTCTGGACTTTGTTTGTAATATAACATTACATTTATCTCTCAAATTGATGGGGTTTCTAAAAGTCAAAAACTGACAGGCTATTTGCAAGAAGAAAAATGTACAGTGTTTGACAAGTCTTTCATTGGCTACTTAAGTAAAAGAAATTATAAAAGAAAATCTACATGAAAATGGAATGTCTGAGGGCAGAGGAAGGGAAGGAAAGGGAAGGAGAGAAAGAAAAGCTGGAAACACGGTGGCTTCATTTTCACAGTCAGCAATCTGCAAAAGCTCAGCACTGACAAAGGAGGAATTATCTTGCCACATGTCTTTCACTATTTCTAACACATTTGATACCAGGCAGCATCTGAATTTTCATCCTTGATTTATAAATGTGAATATTTTCTTACTTTCTACTTGATGTCTCCTATTTGCAACTCTGAGTTTCATATGCCTAAAACATATGACAGAATGCAAATGAGTCCAGGAGTAACTAAGCCTAGTAAGTTAGTGAGTGGCAGCCATTAAATACATAGTTATGCATTTGTTTACTGGGCCAAAATTTAATTTGAATGTTACATCTTTTGTTTTACTTGCACTAAAATATATCATTGACAACCAAGTCACCTTCCCTTTTTTAAGAATTAAGGATCAGCACAAATGGGAATAAAAACAAACAAAAACACAGTGGAAATTATGGATTTAAAAAAAAAAGAATGAAATATGTATAACCACCAAGGCCAGAGGAATTTCAATTAGAATGAAGAACAAAATGTTCTGTCCAAGGAAAAGATAAATCAAAATGGTTTTATGTTTGTTTCCAAGTATTCTTTCCAAGAACTGAGTAAAGACCAGAAGTGAGCCCAGTTTTAAGAATTTTAAACACTCAATCAAACCAGTCTTAAACATGTGTTTTGTTATACCTAAGGAAAACACTCTTTTAACATTACTGCCTTAGTAAATAAGCATATGTTTTATAAAAATAAATGTTTTCTGCTTTTATTGTCTACTCAAAACAGATGCATTTACATTTCTCCAACAGCAATCATTCTCAAATCTCCTCAACTTGGGTAATTATAGCAGTTTTCTGTTTCAAAAAATGCATAAACACATAAATAAATAAAATGTTCCATTTTGCATTATTACTGAAATCTATGAAAATAAAATCCCTGACATGTAAATCAAATTGAATTATTTTTTTACAGATTTAACCTTATTTAAATAAAAGGAATTTATACTGTCAGTTACTTGTTCAGATGAAAGATGATCAGAGTGGAGGGGCAGACACAGTTTTTTTCTAGAAGCATCCAGGAAATTAACTGAAAGTACCAACAGAAGATATTGGTGCTTTCTATAAGGTAAAAATATTCATAGCTACCTTGTCCATTAAGCTGCTAGGAATGTTGTTTAGGCTCAACAATATATAGTGATATGATAACAAATGTATTTTCTAAGAAACTAGAAGCATCTCAAAGGTTCAAATATAATCTATTTTTACACACAGCAATGAGGTTAATTATGTGTCCTTAATGAAACGAAAAAATCCAAACTTAAAGCAAAGAGAGAACTAGGAAAAGAAGTAGAAACATTTTTGTCAATGTAGAGTGACAGCTCACTCTATATTGCAGATTATAATCCCTAATGGGCTTTGAAGTCTATTCTGAAAGGTAACAGAGGAGAAAGACTTCTATTAATGTTATGACTTCTGACATCTGGTCTGTGGAAACAGGAGAAAGCATTAACTTTCAACTGTGGACATGTTGAAAAGAAAAGAAAAAAAACAAGCAAACAACAATAACAAAAAAACCCTCAAATGAGCAACAACAACAAAACATACTCAAATGAACAAATTCTAAAGCTATGTGAAGTAAGATGACCCAGCCTAGCTCAACAGAGAGCCAGGAGGTAATCAAATGAAAGCTCTGACCTTTGTACCAGAGAGAGTGAGGGAGACAAGAAGACAAACACGATTTAAGAATCTGTGAAGAAAAGTAAGAGTCATACACATGTAACGTTCTGCAGACACGGCCTCAATAGGCAGCCCCTGAAATGCTGCAGCTCTAAAAGGAAGCAGCTGAGAGCCTTGGTCATTGCCACGTCTTCAGCACCTTCGCAGGACTCAGTGCCAACTATGATGCTAGAAGGTAGCTCACTGCATGAGAACTGCGGGAACTGGGCGATGACCACCAGAAACCACAGCTGGAACTCCCAAGCGAAAGCAAAGTCCATGCAACTGTCTCAGCACCTAGCAGACACTGGTCTGCAGGAGTCACAAGCTAAGCATGTCACTGTGTGTGTGTGGGGGGGGGGGGTTGACATAGAGCCACAAGAGGAAGTTGGGAGAACATGGGGGCCAGAGATTGTCACCCATTGTTTGGTGTTTCCCCAGCACCCAGCAGAGTGCCTAGCACAGAGGCTGCTCAGCCAGACAGGTAAGTAAACAGATCAGTAGAGTACACCTGAGAATACCATTGGTTACCAAGAAAGACCTCCCTTTGCTCATAACGAGCACATCCAAAGGGATCAAAATGTGTGGTTTTTGTCACAAAGAACCTACAGAGACACAAAGGAGACATTAAATAGTCAACCAGGTTCTAAAAGACAATGGAGGAAGAGCACATCCAGGCTAGGAAATACTGTTAAAACAAAACACCATATCCATTATTGCAAAGGAGTTTTTTGTTTGTTTGTTTTTTGCTGTTTTTTCTCTGCTTTATAAACAATAGACTACATATTGTATTTGAATGTATCTAAAGTGATGAGAAATAGTATTGGCTGCCACTGTCGATCAGAATGATTTAAATGTCATGTTAACTTAAGACACAGTCCTCAGTAGTTATTTCTTAAGTGGCTGTGGACCTTGGGAAATCATCAAATAACCAGTACCTTCCACTCCACCTTCTGTCAAAGTGAGCTGCAGAAGGCTTCTCTTCAGCGTGTTCAGTGCAACTGGAGAGCCCCTCGTCTCATGCTGAGACAATGTTTGATTTCTGTCAATATTAGGTATGTCCAGGGTTAAAGGTCATTGCTATTTTATTTTTTCCTCCTGATATAGGAAGAAAGATATTTTTTCCAAGCAAATATGCATGCAAGCTAGAGACAACAGCCACTCTGCATTCAACACTCTTACTTTGCTATGCTAACCTGGGTTAGAATGTTCTCCAACAGACTGCATGGGATAGCAAGTGCTTAGATACACATGATCTGTGGAAAACCAGATCATGAGTTTAAATGATGTTGGAGACATCTGTATCTTGCAATCACCTCCTCAAGATTCACAATGCATGGTAACATACAAGGAACATTGAAAGATCCCTCAGAAAGAATCGATAAACTGCACACCAATGTATTTGGCCATAAGATCCTCTCTGGCCAGATAAGGCAGCATAGACACTGGAGAGATGGAGAGATAAAGCAGTAATGCCTTCCATACTGCTTTAGCAAAACAGAAATCTAGTGTCTTAGAACTGCATGGGAACAGGAAGCATGAAGCTAGTCTCTCACCTTACATGTGAAATGGAGGTGCAGGAAAAAATCAAACCATTTGGCCAAGTTTATAGCACCATTAACTAGAAATAAAAACATTAGCTCTCCACTTTAGAAGCTGAACTGAGGGTTCCACTACTTCACCAAATGAAGGAAAAGGTGGCCACAGTCTGTTTCCCACACATTTGAGACTGGAGTTTGTTAGTTGTTCTACTAAGAAAACACATATAAACCAATACCATCCCTGGTTACCAAGTAAGCTGCATGCTCACTATAATGAGAATTCTAACCAGTTCATGGTAGAACTTACTTGTTCTCATATCTGTCAGTCAACAGACTACAAGGTCCTCAAGGTCAGAAACATCCCATCACTATCCATACAATACTTAGCATAGCTTGGATTCTTAAGGTTTCTTAAATGAAAAAACCAAATGAAGACTCAAAGAAACAGTGCTCTAAAGAGAAATCAATAGTAGCAAGAATTTCCCTGCTTGTGGGGGGTGTCATAGGGGACCGTAGCAAGGTCAAATCAAAACTGAGTTGTTATTCTACAATCTGATATTTAAAAAAAAAAGAGTTTGAAATCTCATGAGCTGTTTCAGATCATCAGTATTTTCCAACATCCCTTGAGATGGATTAGAACACAGGAGAATGGCTCACACCTCCTTTGTCATCTAACCTTCTTCTCCACCTTCCACTCTCTTACTTATTATTTAAGGGTAATTTTAATGTCACATGCTTTGTGAAATACTGCTCAAAAGTCTCCAGGTACTGATTTGCCTCTTCTTCCACACTCCCAAAGCACTTTGTTGAGATTCAATAATTAACTGATGGTCTCCAAAGTGCCAGGGAGATTGCCAGGAGCACCCCAACACAGTGTCACTTAGTCCTTCTAATGACCCCATGAGATAATGTCATTATCCCCATTTAAACGATAAGGAAGCAGATATGGAGGCTATTCCCCAAGACTGTACAGTAAACCATGGAACCCGTATTCAACCTTAGATTCCTTTTTACTGTCTATGTTTTTCCTGAAACAGCACTATACATATTTATGTCATGACTTTTGAGACTGTTTCCCTCAAAACTGTCTGGGACTTAAAAGCAGGTACAATGGCCCCTTAAGAAAGAATATTATACAAACCAGGGAAAACTCAATTTGAGATTAACTGGAAGGTAGCTTTTTATGTTGAAAAAACATACAAATAGTATCATAAGTTTGATTTCATTCAATTTCAAAAAGTGCTGATGTTGATATA
This sequence comes from Zapus hudsonius, assembly GCA_004024765.1. NCBI lineage: Eukaryota > Metazoa > Chordata > Mammalia > Rodentia > Dipodidae > Zapus > Zapus hudsonius. Next base: position 64,991 of record PVHP010000491.1, read on the forward strand.
GTCAAAGATCCTCCAAGTCTTAAATTTGGCACTCAAATATGAAACAATTTAATATCTCATTAGTTTGTTAGTATCTGGTACCCATGTTGCTGTATTCTGTCTTGCTAAGTCTGTATGCCTCACCCTATGAAATGTGCTTAATTAGTAAATGTGTTAGATTTCGAAAACCAGACCTGTTACTTCATAATCACAGCTTCCTAATTATATAAATCTATCCTTATCTGGGCATTCATTCATGGCAGATTCTCCTATCTCTGCTTATGCTTACATCTCAAAAGTATTGGGATTACTAACAGTTTGGCTAGATACCATTCCACCACGTTCATATTTCTCCTATATGACCTTCCAGACCCTGTGTGGGCTTCCCCAGCATCCCCAGAATAAGAGTACAATGATTGTTTCAGAAGGGATTCAGAATGGCTGGGATTTAACAGGAGAAATAAGAAAACAGTAAGCAGAGAAGGAAGATGTGCAGCTTCCTTCCTGAAGCTCCATTAGCCCCATTCCTAGTCAGCACAATCCTCTGCCTCGTGATGCAATCCTCAAGTCTTATTAGTGCAAGGGAGGGCTAGCAGAGGAACAGGAAGGAAGACAGGAACTCGGCAATCTCTGTGTAAATTGGAGATAATCATCATAGTTATCCTTCACAGGGGGAAGAGATGAAGATCTGTATCAAGCAAGTATTTGTGCTTACTGAGTATTACTGTTGGTATTTTTCTTTATCCTTCCCACCAGTCTCTCCGATTCCAATGTGCTGATACTTTTCTCAAAATGTCTTCAGAAGAGATAAATGGGAAATGGATGGGGGAGGACCTCCATTCTCACTCAGGATGTGATGCTGTGTAGTATTGTGTGAGCTTGGGAATGGGAAGGCATCTTTTTGAATGCTCCCTCTCCCCTTACTAGATGCAAAACTCAAAGCAGCTTTTTTTATAACCTGCTAGAGGCTCATTTTCAAGTTTTATAAAAGGACTCTATTCACTACCCCAACATACAGGGACTTTGCTCAGGAATAATGCTTTTTTTCCTCACTCTTCCTTCTTCCCAGGTAGGTTCTAATATCCATGCTAGAAACTTTCATGAAGTTTCCAAGGAGAATGGGTGTGCAAAGGGATGTCAAACTAGTGAAAGAAAACAGAAGCTTAGGTAGCCTGTGCTGATTCTTGTTCTTCCTCCACATCTCACCACCTCCTGCTCCAGCCAGGACCTCTGGCCCAACACCACTTAAGTGAAGGACAGAGGCCTTGAGGCTGAACAATACAAGTATGATTTCCAGGGCCCCACTTAACCAAACAGATGGAGGGACTCTCCCCATCCTGTGCATATGACTAGGGGAGACAAGTCTCATTCCCTGCTGACTAACAGCCAGCTTGAAACAGAAACCATATAATTCACAAGAGACAGTAAAATCTCTTACTACCTCCATGTAGATGACCAAACAAACAAAACTTTTATAGCCTGGACTGGCCAGCTAAACACCCCCAAACTGCTCCTTCTTACCTATTTGGGAGTGGGGCAGGGGGTGGTAAGATGTGAAGGAAGGGAAAGGAATCAGCACAGGCTGCCTAGGCTTCTGTTTTCTTACCTCTTGCAAACAAACTTTTAGGGAATGTGGAAATTTTATATAGAAACTGCCATTATTGTGTTTACAGAATCAATCATTTTAAAATACTTTCAATCTGTGACAGTAAGAAGACTGCTTTTTAGGAAAGGGGCTTGAAAATAAGCTTTCTTGTTGTGTCTAAGAAGAAACAAAATGCACAGAATGGAAATTGATTCGTTCTTGTGTCTCTTGGGGCAGTCTGATGTTGACAAAGTAAGAGTTTCTCTGGTGCCCTGGGGAGAGGAAAGCCCACTCTTGTCTCCAGGAAGGAATGTACCTAAACTTGCCACTAAGAACCCTTGGGAATAAATGAGGAAAATCTGACAAAAGCTATGTCAGAGGAACTTTCTAAATGACAGGGCTCTGTGAGCACAAAGCACAATGAAGACAGTTATTACCTGTTAGAGCAGAGAAGGTATAAAGAAATGAGTCTGGCAGATATTTGAGACTTTATGGAATTAAGATTAATTTTTAAAAACCATAATAGCTTTTAAAAACCATAGAAACCCAAATGTCATTTCATACTGATTTTCCTGAGAATGTGGCATGTCAATAATTCACACATTTGAAACCACACAGCTAGCTCTCCCTTGTAAGCCAATAATAATCTTAATATCAAAACTTGACCAGCCAAATAATATGTTTAATGCTGGGCCTTCCACATGTTGGCATAATTAAATATTCACAGAAATGTACTTTCTTATTTTATATATATAGTATATTTAGAATATATTTTAAAAATCATAAAAAACAGTGAAGCCAAAGTTTACTATTATATTCTATAATACTCTATTCCTGAGAACAGGATTTCAGAAAATCCTTTAAGTATAAAGTTTTATATCAATCTAAGAGAGGAACATTAAGAGATGCCATAGTGTATTGCTGAAAAGAAGTGATTTGTCAAATTACATATGTATTGTTTTAGCAAAACAGATAACTTAGTGTGCTACCAACAGCTAATATTCAAGTGATTATATGAAAAGTTTATAAAATGAATAAACCATTGTACTATAACCATACTCTGTTACCTGCCTAAAAGTTGGTTTATTTCTAATGCATCTTCAAAGCCACAGAGTGAGTGTCCCTCTACTTAACAATATTCTATTTGTTATAAGCTACTCTTTGACTGTGTGGAATTCAGGGGAGGGGGCAGATGTAGAGAAAAAAAATAGGAGTAATAGGAGAAGTGACAGCAAGTTCTGGGCTTGGCTTTTGCCCTGAAAGTCAGACATGTAGATTTTGAAAAACACTTAACTACAGGGACGCTATAATCCCTTGCATTCTCCTGTATAACAGACATGCACCCAATAGGCTGCTGACAATCATAATTTTAACTATGAGGTTAGAAGACCCTGTTTTGTTGTTTTGAAAAAGAATACATTGAAGAAATGATTACATCAACCTGACATTGGTAAGGCGAAATTCCCTATCTATGTTAAAAAAAAAAAAAGGAAAGCAGTTTGAACCATGAAGAATGTAGTAAAGGTACAGATTTGGAAGTGTGTGAATAATGAGGTCTTTGAGTGGTTTCGCTTGAAGAGAAAGGAGGAGGAGGAACACTGGGGCGGCACTCTGAAATCTAGTTTAATGGGATAACAAGAAGCAGAGCTAGTGGCAGAGTGGTCACTGTGAGAACTCAGAAGAGTCTGGAAGCTCTACTTTCAGATCAGCTCAGCCTGGAGGAGAGAAGATGAAATCCAGAATTCAGAGACTGGGGTACAGCTATGTCATGAGTAGGCTCAGTTGTGGGAGTGATGATGAACAGATTTATAGGAAACACAGAAAGGAAAGAGTTCACTTAAAATTACAACCCACAGAGGCAATTGGGAGAGGGATGTGGGACAGACAGCATGGCAGGTGAAGACATTCCTTCTGAGGATAAGAATTGCTTCTTCATCTGTGTCTGTATCATAGGAAAGAAGAGAATCCGGGCACTGAAACCACTGCTGGCTTGATCTCTAATAGCTGTCTATCTTCTGGCAGCCAATGCTCCGGAACAGTGCAAGGACATCCTCAGTGGATACAGAGCTCATTTGCTCATCAAGTACATACGAGTGCCACTGCTCTACACCCAGGTCCTCACTCAGGCCTTCACTTAAACGTTCTTATATTTTCACATCATCTCGCTATTGGGGCCGTATATGGAACTCTGTAAAGATGCCTTTACTTCCTTCTTTTCACATTTCTTATTTCTAGTAATGAACTGTAATCTTTGTAGATTTTTTTTCTAAACCCTCTATGTTGGCTGATGAGTGTCAGAGCATAGTCCTGATTTAATGGTCTCGATCCCCAGGACCGCCAAAAAGGAACGACATCTCAGTCAATACTGGGAAATAGAGCAAGAAGGATGTGACAAAATATCTGAGAGTAACTGTGCCCTCCCAGCTGCGGGTATCTAGCAACAGAAATGCAAGAAATCTGATCAAGCTAAAGCTTTCCAAACCCTATTCTCATGGAAATGCAAGAAACCACCCCAACCTGTATGGAATGAGTAGTGACCGATTCACCAAGAAGCTTGACAAAGTTGAGGTGACAGCTGGCTCCTTCCAATGCCCACAACTAGATCTCAATTGTAACGCTGGACTACTGTCCTTAAAACAAGGTGCCATGCGGTGCCATTTTTAGGCCCCACTAACCCAAGACATGCCTGTAGTAATACAAAGGGAAAAACAGATCACACCTCCCTCTGTTCATGCGCACTCTCGCACATCACCTTCACATAGAAAAGGACAAAGTCTGCAAAAGAGGGAAATTTCCAGAGCTAGTGACCATTATCAGGGTCACATCTCCTATCGCCACCACTTATTACATTGTGAACCTGTCTATTGCCTCCTCCTCTTAGCACACAGCATGTGATGGAAGAGTTCCTGCTGGTTCCACTCCTCAAAGAAAGTTTATGTTTGCAGCTCCAAACCAAGGGCTACTCCAAAAAAAATTAATAGATAAAAAATAAATGAAGAAATAAAGAAAAAAACAGAACAAAAAGGCCTTTCTAAACATACTTGTCAGAAACAAAGCAATTATGAACATCATATGATTAAAAAGAGTCATTTAAGTAATGAACTAGAATCTGACCATTTAGCAGTTCACTGTTTAGCAATCTGCTATTTTTATTACATTTTAAATCAATCCATCTAAGAGAAATTCTCTCAGCCCCACACGGTAGTATTTCATTGCTAGAAACCTATATTTCATGGCAAGACAATATCTTTCTATAATAAAGTGGTAATAAAAAGAGTACCAATTATCCCAGTATTTTCTCAAAATAGGTAGACTTTCTTTCATGCCTTAATTTTATGTTTTCCTTTGCCCCATACTAAAAGCTCGGCATAATTATCCCTGAACAGGTTGAACAAGGTCTCTGCAAAATCTGCTCAGGGTGATTATTTAGCTGGTTTTTTTTTTCTTTTTTGTATTTGCAGAATTTAGCTGAGACTGTTACAAGCGGTTTATCAAAATAAATGCTTGATTGGCTTTAGCAGTTTTTCGTAATTGAAAAAATAAAGAAAAAAGAGTTTTCTAATAAATGGAGGGAGAGAGAGGTTAAATACTTTAATTACTAACTTGCAAAAAGATTTCCATTTGAATATGGAAACAATGTAACAGGGTCTCTAATTTTTATGGGACTGGAATCACTCCAGAGGATTTAATGAGACCGCTGAGTAACAGAAGCTGTGTGACCGAATAATGTGATTTCTAAGCATACTTCCTTAAAGTTTAATAGTGCCAGGGAATACTTAAACTGGGTTATTCTAAAAGGAAGGTTGATATGCGAATGGGGGGGAATTGAGAAAATGGTGTATTTTTAAGGATGTGGTTTCCACTTTCTCTCTTAAAAGGAAAGCCAATCTTGCTGGAGTCAACAGGCATGTGAGGCAAAGAGCAGCAGGGAGAAGAATCCCTAACCCTGGACAAGAGCCCTGGTGGGTGCATATGCTATGATCTTTGAACTTTGATTCTTACCATTTGCAGGCAACTTAGTAAGGCCCTGAGAAATAAAGGTCTTTTTGAGCTCAGATGACCCACCTTGCTTCTGGACTCTGCTCATACAGGAGGTCCATGATATGGAAAATCATAGTCACTTGATCTCAAGGGTTCAGCCACTCTGGCTATATAATATACCTCCTCCTCAGCATATTCCATAAACAAAGGAATCACATCCTTCTAAATGTCTCTTAATTCCACCTAATCAGCTCTATTAACAACACTAATCCCAACACAGATTCCCAGCTTTACAAAGCAGCCATTACTACTCAGCCTCCATCCGAATACCACCACCTCAGGAAAGTCTGTGCATATTACTGTATTAAGAGAGAATCTATTCTGAATAGCTGTTTTGTTTGGAAAGGGAGGGAAAAAAATCTGTGTTGCTTTCCAGCTGGCAGAGTTTTCCTAAATTAGATTAACTTTTAATTTAAATTAAAAATTTTGAAAGCTTTACACAAAGAGACAGTAATTGCCCATTTGAAACATCCAAAAAAGGTGATTGAAGGGTACAGTAATATGCTTACATGAATAATAAATAATACTTAGCATTTAGATAGAGCTTTCCCCTCATCAAATCACTTCTTTATCAGAATTAACTAATTCACACATTATCCTAGCAAGAAAAGTAAAATTAAAGGATAGAATGTGTCTCTATCTTAAAGTTGGGTAAAGTGAGTCATAATGAGATAATTCAGTAATGGTGATGACATGCCAGTTTCTGAATGATCACTGTCAGCCATTTCCGTATAAGCCATGTGTGTGCCTTGCAGCTAAATCTGAAGTTAATACTGCCACAAGCACCAAGGCGGGGGAGGGGGGCTTGAGGTGAACGGGTGGGGGAGGGGGGTTGAGGTGAACCTGAAGGGGAGGGGGAGGATGCTACATATTCTAATAATAATATGATGCTACATATGCCAATAGCTGTTCAGATGTGGACAAGATACACTGCTTTATAATATATTAATCTACAAGTAAAGATTATTCTCACACACACACACACATATATATTTCCACAGTATATCATAAATGTTCAATACACAGCCACTAATAATCACCATTGCAAGGAACTTAACCAACCAAATACTAACAACCCAATAGAAGAGTTCAAGTACTATTCCAAAGACCCTGAAAAAATATTAACAGTAATTAACATCTAAGGCAGCATTTCATAATTCAAATTATATATAATTAATATAGTTACTGTGGGCATACATATTTAAATCCTTTAAATATCATGAGAATAAAATCTCATAGATTCAAGATATTGATTTCACTTTTAACATTTATTGGTGGCATAAATAGCGATTAGGAATTATGGTGAATTTATGACACTTTTGTGACATTTTTAAATGGATCCATGTTATCACCTAGGTCCCTATATCCAATAGTCTGTAGTAAGATGTAGTCTGGTATACATACGAACTTGAGAAACCTTTGCAAGTGCAATATACCTCAGGGGTGGGCTTCCAACAGTTTTTCCTAGCAGGTAAAATATGCCACCCTGTTCAACACCCTTGACGTACAGCTGACATCCACCAGGGAAAATTGACTGATACAATCAGTTTCCACAATCCTCAAAAAATTCCAACAGAACACTGTAGAATGAAACTTAGATCTACGTAACATTATAGAGCTTGGAGAGAAGTTAGACACAAATTATCCATTTTAAAATGAAAAATACTAAGGCTCATCGAGACAGCAGTTTTACTTCCTAATTACCTCATAGTGGTTCAATTAGTTCAATTCTTCAATTTCAGTTACAGGTCCTATGTCAATATATACATTGACAATATGGGGCCAAAGTGGTTTCCCCTCACTCTCAAGAAGCACTCAATTCATTTCATATAATGATTTTATCTTCCTCTCCTTTATCTCTTCATTTCTTTTAACAAGGTGACAAGACAGACCACTATGTACATGTCAGGTAATATATACCAACCACTGTGGAAAAACGAAATCCATAAAATGTTTTAATTGCATTTATAAATGTGCATATTTTTAAGTTGAACTTGCCATAAATTTTCATTTTTCTTCATCTGGCGAATTTTCATGTTTGCAAAAACAAAACAAAAATCTTTGTTTTTCTAGTGCTCAAATATAATCTCGGCACCTCAGACATCCCGAAGCACCCCCAATTACACTTTCAGATTCCTGTGGACTCTGTGAAGGTTAATGCCATTGTGTATTACACATGAGTTATTCTTATTGCTCTTCTAAGGTTTGCTGACGACTACACAGACCTTCCATTTCAGAGGTCTAGTGTTTAGCTTAGGAAACCTGAACCCTTGGCTCATCTTGTTTTCCATGTTGATTTCCATCCATTATTACTTATAAATGGAGTCTTTAAAAATAGAATTCTTGAAAAACTCTATTTTGATTAATAATAGTTCTCATTATGATACATACATAAAAAGAAATGCTTTGAATCTTTGTCTAGACATTTAACATACTAAAACCAAAGATATAAAGGTGATGACTTACTCATTCTATTTAAACTGGGACACTATTAATGAGTCTAAACAAGTTGCTTGAATATTGTATACTAAGTGTGACTTTCCTACTCTACTGGGAATTTTAAGTAATATATAGTATAATATCCCTAATATGGTGATGTTTATATCCATTTGTATTTATTTTGGGGCTTAGACTATGTTAATTTTATTGTAAAGTGAGCCAATAGAGCACTTTATAGTATATAAAATTCACACTACTTCATTCTGTATAACATCCCACAGATTGCATTTGGACTACATATGCTCTTGATCTTATCTGGCCCAACCTACACAGTGGTCTTTGGGGAAGAGCAGCCCTAAGTGTCAGTTACTGTGTATCACAGGGTCTTCATTGGCTGAAATTGTGCCCAAATTTCATTTTCAAACACAGCATTTTATGAGCCTGTTTATCTGACAGTAATCATCTCATTAAAACAAAACAATTATAGCAAATACACTATAAAAATGTAAGAAAAAATTGATGATTCCCTATGAAGTGGGGGGGGGCACAGAAGAGCAGTGGCCTTAAGGGAGGTCACAGGATACGGAATGCGTGCAGGAGTCCAGGTGACCTCCCATCCCAGCCTACCATTTGTTTCTTCCTGTCTCACTTCCCCATGTCTCCCTGGTTCTTGATTCTCTCTCCCTCTCTCTCTCAAGAACTTCTCTGGTTCTTGATTCTCTCTCTCTCTCTCTCTCTCTCTCTCTCTCTCTCTCTCTCTCTCTCTCTCTCTCTCTCTTTCTCTGAAAATAAAGTTATCAGTAAAACATTCAAAAAATTGATGAATCTTTCATATTCCTGAATATTCCTAAATAAGACATCAATGTTAGCCTTATCTGTATCTGGAAGAAGAAAAGGTAAAATTTCTTTTCTGTCTTTATTGCATTAATATCAGAATAATTGTATGATTATTATTGAATTATTTCTCACTTCTATTCAGCAATAAAAACAATCAAAACACTGAGAATACAATGAGTACAATCTACCCTATCAGGTTTATCTTTGGTAAAAGTACTCTCTTCCAGACTTTAAACCACATTTTACTCTCTAGTAGCAAACTATCTGAGAGCAGGCTATTTCAATGTGATACAAACAAAAATAAAGTAGAGCAAAAGTCCAGAAAATAGGGAATTTAGATTTTAATTGTTTCAAACAAAACAATCTTTGTGAAATTATTGATCCAAAACTAGGTGTGCATCAGTTTCTGAGAAAAAGCAATATTTTGTCATCAATGTAAGTTTTTTAAAACTAAAATTTCAAGAATACTTGCCTTTTATTTTACCTTAATTTGCAAGCAATTCACAGTGTTCTATTTATGGCAACAGGTTTGGTAATGAGTTTTTTAAAAAGCCAAATAATTTATAAACTGAGAACATTGGATATTTTGCTTTGCTTATAAATATCATAATGAATAAAATTATATAGTTATAGCTAGAAGCTTACATAGTTAACAGGAATGTAGTTTTGAAAATACAAAAAAAGCTTTATATAGTTAGGAATATTTAAAAAATAATATTTTTGAAAATATAATATTAAATATTCTCAAATATACTACTTTGAATATTTGCTTTTAGGAAAATACTTTCAGATTCTTTGAATAATCTGTAAGAGTCAGCTTTTGCACTGAAATCATGTGACTTTATATGACAAAAGTACAAATTTTTCACTATGTAAAAAGAAGCTTTCATTGTAGATATGATTCAGTCATTGAGAATTCTCAAAAAGAAAGTTAATTTGAATTCTTCAGTATAATTGAACCTTGGCCACTTCACACATTGTTATTTTAAGAAAAAAAATGGCTAGAAAATTCAAGTTAAAAAAATACCAAAGGAAGCATAGCTATTATACAGATACCTGCAAAGCAAGCATCTCCTACATTTATATAACCAGTAAGAATACTATGTGTGATGGCTGGCTCTAACCAATGCTTTAATTAATGAATATTAAATGATAATTAAGACTGTGCCAATTAAGTTCTAATTTGGAAATATTAAGTACACACTCAGTCATTCAAAAAAGCGTCGTGTCCTTTGGTGTGTTTCTAGACACAGAATATAGCAATTTACTATTGACAAGCACTAACAGAGGAGGTCATTCCACAAGTAGTGCGTGGACAAAGGTGAAGCGGGCAACTGATGAAATCTGTGGCCAAGGCGAAATAGCAATCTCTGAGCCAAATGGTAATAAAGTTACTGAAATGAAGCAATGTAGTTTCCAAACTGAACTGTCATAAAGGAGGATATGGGCTTCAAACTGGCATGTCAGTAGTAATTAAAATATTATTTCTCTGTTTTAAAAGTCCCAAGTGGTCTTAATAGTCATTGATTTTTTTTTTTTTTTTGCTTTTTATGCAAACACCTACTAGTGGTGTTTGAAGACAGCTGGTGGGCAGCTAGGGAACTGATAGGCAGAGGAGAGGTTTGCACGGTGGTGCAATTGGTCAGGGCAGGAAACGGAAACCTTAGAAGGCTGTGTTAACATGCTAGAGTGGATGGATGCTTCCACAAGCCAAATAGGATGGTAGCCACAGCAAGAAGTGAAAGGGAGTGAGGTGTGGGTCACAGCCCTGTAGCCTCAGCATCTGGGAGGGAGAGGCATGAGGATCAGTTCAAGGTCATCCTCAGCTATGAAGACAGTGGCAGCCCAGCTCGGACAACATCATACCCCTTCTCATTCAAAGAGGAGAGAAACTGATTCAGCAGCTACCCACAAGATTAAAGCTTAGAAAACAATGGCTCCATGTGGACTGCATTGCCCTCATGGATATAGGGAGTTTCTTTGATGCAAATAACATTGAATTCTTAAAATATATTCTTCCTGAGGAGTCTAAAATCCTGGGAATCTAGCCATGGTGCTCTGCATATATGTCTACCAGCATGTATGTCAGGATACGATCTGAAGGTAGAATGAAGACTCAGCTCCTTGAAAAAGCTACAATTCCATTTTCACCACATGACTTGACTATTTTCCAGCCTAGAGAAGGTATGCCAATCTTATAACAGGAAGCTATGCAGCCCAAATCCATATCCAGGCACTCTTCAAAGAACCAAGACTTTTCTCTTGATGGTGAAACCCTTTCTAATAAAGTAATATTTAGCCATCACCTCCCTCCTTACTAATTTTTTGTGTAAAACACTTTAAAACTGCCAAATTTCACACAATCGCCTTCTACTTAATTAGACCTACATCTGTATCATTGAGTATATAAATGGTTTGTCTAAACTGATCTAGAAAGTCCAAGTTTCATTTGGAAAGAACACAATAGAATCAACAGGAACCTCAGACCCAGACCCCAGAAGCATGCAGACCTGAGCTCTAGTATGCTAGAAAAATGCTAAAGGTTTACATGTCTCCACAGTACTTGTTTCTTCCTCTTTCAAGTCTGATCCTACCTTACAAACTATTGCATAACCACCCACTCAGCTGCTACACTGAAAATGCCATCCACTCTGTGTTCCAGGATCAATCTTCCCAGAACTTCTAAGACCTAAGATTGCTTTATCTGAGAAGCTTCCTTCCTGGCAGTATCTATCCAGCCTCAATCTATAAAGCAAAATAAACATATAAAATATATTTCCAGAATAAAAGTTGGCTTTTCTTCTCATATCTGTGAAGAAAAAAAAATAGAATGATGTTTGTAAATGGGCAGGTCAATCAATTTATTTTTTTTCTCACACTTCTGAAAGCTCTTGGAAGGAAAAAAAAAACAAAACACACTAGTCAGGTGTAAACTGTTGTTTGTCTTTACTTTCTCATTGCTTTATGAATGCTAACATGTACTGGATAAGTCATTCCCAGAAGGAAAAAAGTGAGGCTATAAATATTCACTCAATAAAAAATGTTCAATTAAAGAAAGCTATTTCTGTTCCATTAGGCAAATGGAAAATCTCACTGGAAGTTTTGGACCTTGTACAGAAACATGAAGTTGACTAGGCCACAGTAGTGTTCCGTGGGTGTGATCACTCATATGTCAGCAAATCAAATCCCCTATTAGCACAGAAAACAGCAGTACCCATTAGAAACCACCCTATTTAGAGATAGTCATCTATGTAACTCTGCAAAAGATACAGTTCAGCGCAGAACTCTAATATCCTCAAAAACAATACAAATATGACCCAACACAGACACAATCTACCCATTAGTGAAATTATGAAGATTAAGTAACTGCTTGCCAGCTCTTGGGGCTTTTTGTTTGTTTGGCTTTGCTTTTAACGTTGGCAAGGTGAAATGACCTTCCTTTATAAGAAATAAGTCTGAACACAGAGAAAGGTCATAGGCAATGAATGTTAGCCTGTGACAAGAGATTCCTCCCCCATTATGGTTTTGGAGGTGCCAAGGCAGGTGCAAAGCTTTTTTGGAAAAGCAAGGTGAAGCAAACGCAAGGGTACTTGCACTGCTCTGAGAAAGGAAGGAGTTTGGGTCTTTGTAAGATCTGCACTACTTGCTGACAGGACACTGTCAGCTAAATGAAAGGTTTCTATTTAGCACCAATTGTAACAAAATCCACTGCTTAGTTATGACACAATAAGGATTAGTTCTTCCTCATCACTTTAAAAGGAGCTCAACTCGAATCTGGTACTATATGAATAAGTTAATTTATCTTGTACAGTTACCATGCTCATCCGAGGCAATATCTCATTTATTGGTAAAATAAAGACCAAGAATGTTAACTAAGGTAACCCAATTATAAGGCAACACAAAGTTCTATGCAAGGTCTCTTCTGCCTACAAAAAAATTAAAAAAAGACAGCCATTCCAAATATTTTCAGTACATATAAAGTCTTGAATACTTCACTAAGGACTAACACTTCATGCACACACACACACACACACACACACACACACACACACACACACACACACACATAAACACAGGGGAGGGGAATGTTCATTTTTAAAGCATAATAAAAATCAATCCTTCTTTTTACTCCAAAGACCTTTCCTGGATCAGAAGATGCTCTGTTGCTTCTCCAAACAAGTCCAGTTACTATAACAAATGTACATTTTGCCAGCCTTGGAATTCTAATTGTGTTTAATACAGTTTCGTGTTGCATCAAAGTACAAAATCAATACCATTTGTCCAGCATACAGGAAAAATGGAATCTATAAATGGTCCTTATTGAGTAATTAAACACCTATTATTGTCATGGGTAGTGAAACAATGAATATGATAAGATAAATTTTTGCAAGAAAATACTGCAGTGATTAATACCTCCCTACGTATTAAATAAAAATGACTGCCTTTTGTGCAGAAGTGCTGGCAGAACAGGGACTGGAGAAGTAGTTGCCAGAGCCACAATAACAGGCTAACCTTGAACTGAACTCCTTTCCTCAAGAAATTAAATGCTGTAGCGGGACTTTAAATCCCCCCACTTAGAGCTCATTTGTGCGCCATGTAACCTGCAGTTCCTGAAGAGAACTCATTATCTTCAGAAGAAGAATCCCTTTATAATTTCTTTATGAATGTGTATATTGTTTCTAAAAAAAATCTTACTGTCCAAAAAGGATAAGAATATTAACAATGTAAGCAAGGCAAAGAGACTTGTACCAATCAGATACCATTTCCACTTCCAGGAATTCAAGCGCACAATGCAATCTGTTATGGAAAGCTGAACGGTAGGTTGAGAATGAAGTTAGAAGCAAGGCTTATTTAGAAAAAGCTATTCATCTGTTAGACTGATGTTAATGCCCTCAGTGATTTTATTGCTAGATGCTTTCTCTTCCTCCCTCCCTCCCCTTCTTTTCTTTCCTGCCTCTTTTTCTCTTGTTAGCAAGCAAACTCATCCCACAGCCCTTCCACGCAGTCCTCTCTCTCTCTCTCTCTCTCTCTCTCTCTCTCTCTCTCTCTCTCTCTCTCTCTCTCTCTCTCTCTCTCTCCCCCACCCATCACCCTCCACACAGCTCCTCCATGGCATTGCCGTTTTTTCAACTTAAGAATGATGCACCAGGAACAACTCAGAAGTACGAAAGATGAATCTATGTCTGTGACACTTATAAAGGGTAACCCTATTTCACAAGTGAGATGGGACCAAAAAGAAAGAAAAAAAAAAGGCCACCGAAGCAATAACTGCTAGCTGAATTACCATTAAATCGCAAGATTTACAATCCAATGTACAGTAAGTGCATATCTAATGGAGTTTGTCCTCTAACAGAACACCAAGAGAATCTTTGCAGCATAAGACGTGTGTAAGTGATGTGTATTTCTTTTTAAATTATGATCATTTTAATTAAAAACAAAGATGTTTTGAAACACAGGAAGGGATCACATTACATGGCAAAACTCTGAGGAAACTTAGAAACTTACTTAAATTTAAACGTGCCTCATAGAAACTACTCTCATTCTCCATCAAAATCAATTCAATCTTTTGAATGGACACGTGCAGGATACATTAAGCATGTATAGAAAAATATGAAGCCATGCGATCCTGTGGAGTATTAATACGTGAACAATTAAACTTATAGAATTGCCACATTAAATAAAGTTGAGTTCCAATGCTAGGGTTTGTATTTCAAAATATTTATATTAAAGCAAACAAGGAAAAAAGTTCATTTGCAGTATTATATTATTAAGGGAGGGCAGAGAAATGAGTAATTTGCAGACAATCACATATGATATTTATGTAATCAAACATCAATAATATCAGAGCTATGCGTTCTTTATTAACATGAACAACTTCCAAAAATGAATTGACTCTTTTGGAGGAAAACTGCTTAAAACACTCCAATGAATTCTTTAATAGCCATTAAAGGCAAATTCTAATAAGCATTCGCTGTGCTGCTTTGGAAAGTAAACACTAGTGCTGAGTCCCTTCCTGTAATAATGCTAACTACTCAGAGGGATGTATGCAGATGGACAACATTTTATGAAATGCTTTTAGGAAGAGCAAAGACTGATAGGAGGTAACTGAAAAAATACTTCTTAAAATCTATTTATTCTGTTTCAGTAAATAACCGTCTCGGTTAAGTAATATTAGAGAAGTTACTGTCCTTGAATTAAGCAAACTCTAAGACAGTTCACTGATTTTACCAATCTGTGCAGTGCTCTTCTCAAGTCTCCCCACAGGATCTGAATTTTATTTTAAAGGATTAAGAAGTCACACACGCCATCAGCAATGATCTCCGTGCTCCATTAAGCCTCGGTGCATCCAGTTCGGTGAAGGTGAAGTAGTGAAATTATCAGTTCACAAGTGGCTATGTCATGAGAGCTTCTGTACCGAGATGCCTCTATAAACAGCAGCATAAAGGACTCGAAACCTGATATACACCGACGTCTCTAACTCACACAGCTTGTCTCTACTTATTTTAAAAAAAAGCAAAACACATGCAATACTGAATATAAACCCAAAGGCATTTGCAATCCCACACTCACACCCATTTTTACTTGGATTCAAGTTTAACTGATGTACCGTTTTGTCCCCATCCTTGGCAGGATCTTTGAATGACTATTCTGATCATCAGTTGGTGAAGCCTCCTCTATGCTACAGTGAGCCGGAGAATTTCCAGCGTCTGATGAAGACCAGTAGACCACCTGATACTTTTTCAGCAGGGTGATAAAATTCAAGGATGGCTTTGATTTGCTTGAAGGATTACTTCCCTTACTTAATCGTGTAAAGTGCACAGTATTAACACAAAGGGGGTGGGGAGAAAATGAAGAAGGTGACTGTAGAGGCTGAGCTAATTGCAAGCTGATTAGATTGTGCCATGCAAGAGCTCTCCCTCCGTTACATACCATCATAAGCTCTGGTCTTTTCCACCCTGCTGCAGCAGCAAACAAGCTGATTTGCTCACAAAGTGGTCAGCTCGGGCACTTGCACAGCGGCTCACAGGGTCCACAGAAGCTGCTTTCCATGCAGAGAATCTCAAACTCCATTTTCCAATCTGATTATACGGCTCCTTGTTCCAGCAGCCTTCAACCTTCATGGCAGTTTACCAACATTTTCATCACTTTTTTTCTTTCTTTTACAAAGCAAAAGAACTGATAAGCTCTCAGGTACCCAGGATTTCCTAGTCAATGGCTGGCCAGTAGCCAGCTCTCCCTCATCACAAAACAGTTTCGGGCCACACTGCATAAGGCAGACAGGATTTACCAGGCTGCACAGAAGTCTGAGAATGTTGCTATGTGTCCAAGTGAGCAGCATGTTTCTGTCCTTACAGATGTCGACCATTGTGTCTATTCTCATCTAGGAGGTACAGAGACCTGAGAAATGCCCCGCCTGAACCCATCTACCTGCAAAAAGAAGCAATGCAAAGCAAACCACTGAGCATTTGCCCAGGAATTCACTGTAAGCCTAGCTGACATGCGCAGGAACTCTGCTTGAGAAACACAAAGCCCTGATAAATGTTTTTAAAAGTCCTGGTCTGATGACATAGACCCGGTTCCTCAATTCTGATAAAACTGATTCTAGTGACTGTCCATTAAAATCTAAAATACTGAAGACCACACAAACTAACCGATGAGCATCTTTACACTTTGACAGTTCCTAGCCTTTAAAAAAGACGACCTAAAAGATGTGGAAATGAAATGACATTGATCGTCCACAGCAGCCTCTAAAGACTGATCCTTTCCTCTTCAATTTCCAGAAATCGCACCTCACAGGTAGCAAGGGTTTCAGTGCAATCCCTTCATATCCAAAAATGTAAAACCAATGCCATGGCCTACCTATTTTAAGTGGGAGGTCTACGGATAGGCTCTTCTAGAAATTAGCTTTGAAATTCACCTTTGCCTGTGGCTTAAGATGCAAAATACACCAGGCCGAAAATGTGAACAGTGTGATCACATAAATGGTTATTCACGGGAAGCTTCTGTTAAACCAGACTGTGAGAAGCAAGCAAACAAACAAAAATAATCACAAGGCTCTGTCAGCCATGACCAATAACTTTCTAATAAAGATAGAGAAAAGCAAAATGGCTTTTAATATCTGAGGCTATTCCTGGTTCGTTACTGTATCATACTGGTTGATAATAAAGGCTTTGGGGAAGACAGGAAAGGGGAAAGAAGGAGAGGAATCCACAGTCAAGGGGGAATTAAAATGGACAAGTCCACTCACAGACTGCCTCAGTAATCCAGCTCACCAGTGCACTGACCCTCTGTTTCCTGGAGTCATTAGCTGGAAGGCCAGTCGTACCTGCAGAAGGGGGGATTCGAACTCACACACCCATGTGGGTAGATTGGGGATTTTGAGCACACTAGACGGAAGGGTCAGTCCTTTTCACTGATGAAGAGAATGCCTGTCCCCTGGGGAGGGGAAAAGGGAATGACTGACTGTCGTAAGATTGAGACAGGGCCTCTGCTGCTGACTCGGGCATGGGCTGTGACAGCCATACCAGGTCAGCCCAGCTCTGTAAGTGGGAGCTGGTCTTAGGGCCATAACATGGACAGGTCATGCAAAAGTGAGGAGAAAAGAGAAGAAACAGGAAAGAGGAATAAATGAGCAAATGATCCTACAATTTCTTTCCCACATACACACACAGAAATCAACATTTTCCCTTCTTGCAAGTTGATAGCGCCCAGCAGATAAAAGACTTCTTTGTAGCTATGCATATGTAGAACCACCACAGCATTTCTGAAAGGACTTTTAAAGAGGACATGCATTTTTAAAACTGATAACGCTGGACTGGGTACAGCTCTACAGCTGCAACATTATAAAAACCTATAAACTCAAAGAAAGTAGACACATGCACCCATGTATGTATTTGCATGTGGGTGGTATTCTGCATAAATGACTGTCAACTTAAAATGCCATTCTCTAATTTATATGCAAATTCTACCTCTGGTAAAATAAAAACATATTTTAAGCAGCTTATAGTGCCAACACATTATCCCCATGAATGATTCCTTGTAAACTATTTATGCCAACTGTGGGGATTTTTTTTTTAATGATTTATTGGATGGTGAACGAAACCACTTAAACTATAGTTGTCTGTATGAATCAGTAATTTTCATGTTTCTAATTAAAATGTAAACAGCGTAATGAAGACATCAAGTTTTTAGGCAAATGTCTCTTCCAGTGCCACTTGGGGTATGGTAATTACTGGAGCAGATCTATGGGCGCTCCTGAATCCTCTACAAGTCCAGATTAAAAGCATTACTGCTAAACCTGGCTTCCTCCTCCAGGGAATTCTGTGCTCTAACCCATTCCCACACTGCTTACGGATGCACACTGGCACTACCTTTCAAAAGTGGTCATTAAAAAAAAAATCAAAATGGAAAATAACAAACGAAGCATTTATATTTAAAGTGTTGATGATAAAACATTTACTAGCAATGAAAAGACTAGAACTAGAGACTCTCAGATTTGATTCCCTGCCACCCATTTCTTGAGGGGGAGGGCAGAAAAGAAAACCAGCAACCTAACATGTCCTAAATGTTCAGAACAGCAGGATCTGATGCAAGTCTGCAGTAGGTGAAATTGACCCTAGATCGTGGGATGTTAACTTTCTAAATTCATTTGGCTTAAGTGAAATAACTTTACAATTTAAAATTTAAAAATAAGGAAACTACATAAACCATGTATAAAATGGAATATTATAGCGAAAGTGCTTTTGATATACAGCTGTAATATCACTTTCCTTTTTTTCAACATATATTTTTCCCTGAAACTCTTTAAAGTTTATCCTAAAGCAAATGACCTCTTACATGTGATTAAAAAATGCATCATCTTTTCTGCACACTAACCTTCTCTCTTAAATCTATTTTAACATGCTATTCAATTGTTTGCATTTTTACTCCCAGTATTTGAATAAATAATTTTTCTTTAATTTAATTCTGCACCACCCTTCTCTGCAAATACCCCTTGGAAGTATTGTAACCACTCTCAGAGCTGAGTGGTTACAGCAGAATTTGCAGTAGTAGAACAGAGGATTCTCCTTCGCATGCCCACCCCAGCTCTGGACACAAAGTCTACTGACTGACTGACATAGCCAATATTCCTATTATTTTTACATAACTGCTAGGCAAGCATGTTTTGAGGCTGGCTGTGGAATTGAGAATGGATATAAAATGTAATGCAAACAAACAAATGTATCTCCACCATCCAGTGTGCAGGGATAGAATTTTATCCAAAAGTATTTTTCTCTTCTACTTTTCGAAATGAAAACATATAAGCTTCCCCACCCCCGCCCCCATGATCTAGACATAGAAACCTAGTATTTTGGGGGAGGGGAGGAACACAGACACACACACACACACACACACACACACACACACAGAGAGAGAGAGAGAGAGAGAGAGAGAGAGAGAGAGAGAGAGAGAGAGAGAGAGAGAGAGAGAGAGAGAAAGAGAGAGAGAAAGAGAGAGAAACTGAGAAAGGCATATTTTGGTAATGTTTGAATTTTTTAAAATATCTCTGGGGGTTTTTAGAGGGAAAGAAAGCTGATTAAACAAGGCCAAGTGTTTTGTCGGCTTAAGGGTGAGATCATAGTTGTGTTCAGTATCAGAAGTGTTGCGAGTACAGGCATCATTTCTGTTCGCTTTGTGCCAGAAAGGTAAACACTGGATTGCATTGTGGATTAAAACAATAAGAAATCCCTTTCCTCTCAGGCTTTCAAGGCCGTGTTAATCGGGTGTAATTTTTAATGAACACTAGCTGCTTGGTGCTCATTCAAGACATTTCATTAGCAGGTTATTCATTTAAAAATCAACATTTCAACCATATCAAGCTGTAACCTTTCTTGAAATGTAAATGAATGGTTTAAACGAGAAGATTAATAAAGAAGGGATGTTCCAATTCCAAGCCATGGCATGCTATGTATTTTTAAATTTGTCTATGCCAGATGCTGTCAGTCAGAACAAAAAACTGTCCAAGCAGACAATCTGTGCGTCTGAATGTTGATCATGTTGGAAAGTACAGGGGGGGAGGCGGAGGGGGAGAGTGTGTCAAGGATTCATGGTCCTTCATCTTTGCAGTAGAGCAAACACGTCTCTCAGTATAGCGACAGACAGCTGCTTCCACTTTCTAATGTGCCCTAACTTAGATCACTGAAAGAATTGTCAGCACTCAGAGAAACACACAAAGATAACACAGCCAGCTGCCATGGAGGGAAAACAGCACAGCTCAGAAGAAATGGGATTTGTTCCATGTGCATGATGCTGCCTCCCCTGGGCCCCTTTCTTTCAAATCCAAAGCACAAAAGACAACACTTAACATATTTGCTTAAAGATGACAACCTCATGTTGATTTCATTTGGATGTAACAGTGTCAGGATTACAGATATAAGAATATATTATATCTGTAACAGAGACTGACAAATGTACCCATCAGTGGAGCTGTCCGATTCATCTGCTTATACAGCCATTTTACCATCCCAAGGGTGCCATCTAAGTAGTAACTTTAGAAGACTGAAGGTCTAATTTTATTACACCACATTTCAACCTACTAAACAATATTATTTCTAAAATAGATCATTTTTATTGGAAGTCTCCCTGATGAAAAATCCAGTAGACACCAGAGAATTTATGAACTGTATGGGTCCTTTGAACTCAATATACTGCCCATTTTAAACAACTTTTCTTGCTGGATGGCAAAATCCCACTATTAAATAAGTAAAAGTTGAAGAGGAAAATATGTATATTTGAGTAAGTGCATTCATATGTGAACACATGCATCTATACAGAGACATACTTATTACTGATTACATGATAACTATAAAATCAGGTCTCCTTACTGGTCCATCTGAATATTTTTTTTCCTAACCACATGCTTCTGTTTATTCTAGATGTCTTCATCTTCATCAATACATATAGTCCCCATACTTCAATAGCCACTATATGAATAAACATTTCCTGTCCAACTCTTTTTGACATATATTCAATCTGATTTCCAGTTATGGTATTTGTTAGGCAAAAAGCTAAGGCAAGATAATGATTTAAAGCTACATTGACTAACCTCCAGCCATTACCACATATCCAGCTAAAGAAACCAGGATCCTGACCCCAGGCCTCTATGCTTTCCTCAATCTTTTCTCTGTATGACGTTATGAAGTTAATTATTTCATAAGCAAGTAGATTTGGATGATATGATTCAATTGATTGATTAATTTTACATTGGTCTGTTTTCTTGACCGAAATTATGCAAGTGAAAATGGAGGCAGGGAAGGTAGAGAGGAAGCAATTGTGTTCGTCAAGTATGCACAACATACAGATAGACATAAGCAAGCAGCCATAAATAACTATACACAATCAGCCTCATAGCCCAACCAACAGACGGGGCTGGTTTTCTGTGTTCCTGCTTTGTCTAAGGGAACTGCTCTAGGGATTGTTGCCATTTTCTGGAAACACTATAATTCACTCATTTGGTCTTGTTTTAGAAAATAGAGTTAACTGCTGTATGTTAAATTTCTGCACAGCAGATGGTTACCCAATCGCTATTTTCCATTTGTTTAGTTTTTAGTTTCTAGTAAGAAGAAAAACTCTGGGGTAGTTATGCAAAGAAATGTAGCAGCCTGTGTGATAACGCAACCAGTGCCAGAAGATGTCCTAGAAAGAAAACACAGTTCTCTGCTCATGTAGCTTACGCAGATTAAAGATAATTATGTGGAATAGAGAACAGTTACCCCATCCCCATCCATAATGGAAAATGTCATTTGAATAATTTATTTTATTCCTTAGTGTAAAAACCCTCTAAAATTTAGCCATTATATTCTTAAAGTGATCAAAATTTCTAGAAGCAACTTATTATAACTATTAATGTTTGTCATCACTCACAGCAAAATCACATTCTTTGCCTCTAAGTAGCCCAGTTGTTCAGCAGAAAATGGGAAATGGGAACCATTTGTGGACAAGTGCACATGCTCCGAAAATTAAGCAGTAAATATCTGGACTGGGTTATTATTGGAATCTGGAAACATCTGTGGCTACAGAACAAGCCAAGCCCCGTTTCCACAATGTCTAGATAATTGCTTAAATGATTTATACCTTACTGTTTCTATTAAAAATGTCTTTAAAGAGAAACATTTGTAGGATCGGTTCTGCAATAAAAACCGGTATCTGATTTCACTTGTACAAAATCTTATGAAAGATGTTACAGTGCTTCAAGGACATGAACAGGACCAAACTAAACCATGGACAATGACGGAGGGTTAAGAGAAGGTGTGGCCATCTACTCTAGGAAACAATCATTAGAAAAAGAAACTATAAGCTTAAAAAAATTTCTATTCCAAACAAACAGATGTATCTATCAGAACACCTTCTCACAGGTGACACTGTAGTTCAATTGAAGAGAACTTGTCTAGCATGGACAAGGCCCTGGGTTCAATCCTCAACCCTCAAAAACATAAATAAGTAAATGCTTTATTTTCGTGAACATATGTCATATATATATATATATATTCACTCCATCTTAAACTGTTCCTAAATATACATTGTCAAATTCAATTTCTCATAAATCTTTTTTACTGAGACTTAACTGAATGCTATTCTATACTTAACTCCTAAGGGACACTTGGGGACCACCTCCCTGACAGACTTGGGGCACTGAGGTAAGCATCAGGAGGGATTTCAAGTGGTTGCCTTAAATGGGGTGTCTGTACAGAGCTCCCAACTGGCTGCTGATTCAATATGAGAGAACCTTCAGTGCTGGTGTGTTTCACAGGTTGCTCCACTGTAGAAACAAACACATACATACTGAAGTGTAAGCATGTGAAAAATATGTTTGATTCACATTTTTAAGGCAAGAGGAGAAATACAGTTTCAAATTCTTCAAGAACTGCCTATGTCCAAACCTAACTAAAGTTTCAATTATTCCCAGCTGTCAGCAATGCATATGGGATAGCAACTAAAAATAAAATAAACTATTGACCACTGAATTGTAACCATGGCTCATATTTTGTGGTTATTAATTACATAATAACTTATAAGTTATTAACTTATATTGCTTTCCTCTCATGAATGAACTAAAGGAAAAATGATTGCTGTTTTAGGTGTGAATATGCATGGATATTTTTATTCCAAAACCCCACAACTTCCTGATTTTAACTCAAGTAGAAATTTTAGACGGTCCCTTTTAAATCTCCCCTTGATTTAGTTTTACTATTGGCAAGCTACTTTCGTAAGGCTTTACAATTAAGATTCTGACCTCTGATGGACTTGAATTTACAATTGTGTGATTTTAACTTGCTTATAATTTATTGAGTGGTTTACAGAAAGCCAGAATAACTAATGCAAGGACCTATACTGTTGCGGTCAAATGACATGGATGCTCTTTGCTACTTTCAAATTGCTTCACAGTCTCTTACTCCACCTATCCTGCTCCAACTTTTAGTGTGAAGGATGTTTGCTGAGGATGTAGTACTTGTAGTACAATTAACAATTTGCCACCTCTCACTCACTTCAAGGCATATCATTATAAAAATCCAGCTTCCACAGCCAGAAGTTCAGATGTTTCCTTCTATATATTTTCTTTCTCAAACAGTGTATGAGATCAATCAAGATTTTAAAAAGAAGTGATAAAATAGCATCTCAGCTGAGAAGAACCCCACATAGAAGAAAACAGGTGAGTTTTCAGTAAAGGTTATAGATCTCTTTAATAAAATTTTGCTTTCAAAAGAATGACATTGAATAGTTTTTTCCTCTTTGGTTATTATATGAAGCAATATGAACAAGTACTTTTTTAGCATACCTTTAGATTTAAAAACACAAATGTGAAATGGAAACCTTGTGAAATTAGGATTCATTACAATTTCAACATTGGATCAAACAGAATTTGAAAAAAAAATTATTTTTTAACCCAATAAGCAGATTTGAGAAAGAAACAAATCTTCAGCACACAATTCCAACTGTTAAAGCAACTAAGCCACTAGAAGACAGAGGTCAATGGGTGGACTCTCAGCTAAATTCTTTACAGCCTAGTGTTTAGTACAAAATAAATTAATACTGTCAGACACTAAACAGAACAAAACAGAGCCAATGAAAATGTTAACCAAAGACATTTACAAACTACAGCGTCACTGCAAGTTATCACATCAAGCATAGATCACTGAGTTTGCACCTCACATTTTTACCATCTCAAATACGCTCATGTTCCCCCAAAAAATCTACTTTGAGTTAAGCCAAGGCATACATTTATATAATTTCTTCTTTTCTGAGAAAAGACAACATAGAAAAAGTGTCCAGGACCTAGTTTCCAGTGCTACAGGCTGAATGACCAATTGTTAAGCAGCCCTGTGATGGTGAGAAGTTTACAGGAAGTCTCTATGTCCAATACTTTAGGGTTCTACTCCCTCAAGTCTAACTACAAATTCATGTGGAAGGACAATAAAAAATGTAGAGCACAGTAATTTGATGGTATTTTTTATATCTTATAATCAAAGTAGATGAGATTTGTATATTTTGGTAATTTTCAAAGTAACACTCTGAAGTAGCTTTAACAGGATAATTCAAACGCCCTTCTAACCCCTGTAAATACCCTTCTAAATGTAAAAGTGGAATAACTGTAAGTTTCTTTTCAGGTATATAATTACAAAAGTATTTTCTCAGGATTATACTGTCTCTCAGTAATTACACAAGGCATATAGAAGCTTTAGCAGAGTACAATGGTGTATATGTATAAAATGTCATAACGGAACTCATTATTTTGCATACTAACTAAAAAAAGAAATTGCAACATTTAAAATGAAATGGACAATTTCTTCTTTATATTCAATTGCATCTTTAAAAAACAAGATTAGTGAAAGATTAACAAAGGGACAGTCTCCATTACTTTTATCAATTCAATCTGCCAAATGTTTATTGAATACCTGTTACAGGTCATACACTGTGCACACATGCTGAGGAAATTAAAAATAGAAAGAATGTGATGTATCTGCTCACAAAGAAGCTACAGTTTCATAAAGGATAAAACGCACCTGCCAATCCACTCACAGTAGGAGAAAGATGATGTTAAAGGAAATAGTTTTATTGTGTTTAGGGAATACTATGCAGATGCCAAAACTGATGTTGATTAGTTACAAAGGAGATCATTCAGCTTTTGACCTGGATACAAAGACCTAGTAGGATTTCAAAAGGTATGGACTGAAAGACGGAGAGCAATGAGGAGATGAAGTAGAAGAAGGAAGGGTTTGCTTCAGGTTAATGAAGATAGAACATTCAGACTGATCGAATTTATATTTATAAGAGGATGTGAGCTTTCTCTCTCAACTGCATAAACCATCTGACTGCCAGTCTTAACTCTCTTATAGAAGAAAGACCTTAGCTAACTAATTGCTATTAATTCTCAAGATATGAGAATAGCTGATACTTTCACTGGCAACAGATTGGTAATCATATTAAAGGAAAAACTACAAGCCCTATGAAGGACTCAAGCAAGAGATAAATGGTCCTTGAGATTCCTTAATTGTTTCCAAGACAAAGTCTTGAGCTTCTTTAACAGAAACAGAGAACTTTTTCATCAACACAAGACCAACTGCAAGGTTCTAAGTACCAGAGCTCACTAGTCTGTATCTAAGCAATCATGGATATTGTAAAAGTGCAAGAAACCAAAGTTATCACTGAATCCTCTCCTATTCTGAGAAAGAAAACAAAGGCTAGTGAAGTCTAATGGCTTACCCAAGGAAATAAATACAGTAAAAAGTCTGTGAGCTTCTGCAGGCAGACTTCATTGTCACTTACTGGGGCTCTTTGGGGGGCAATAGTCTCCACTCTCAAGTTGTTAGACTACCTCTAGTATATTCAGTAATACATTTCATTCTGAATACATATCTTATTTTAAAGTCTATAAACCAGGAAGAACGTGAAAAGTTTAGGACTTCATAAACTGCACATATCCCTGAGCTTAGTTAGAGAAGAGTTTCTCAAATATGACGTCACTTTGAATCACTTGAGGTGCAGAGATGAAGTGGGGTTTCACTCCAAATCATCCATGTCACTGCTTTGGAGTTGGGGGTTCAAAATGTTGTAGGTTTACTTTTCCTGGTCTTCACTTGGTTTGTTGTTACAGTTTAGGAGTTTTTTTTTTTTTTTTTTTTTTTTTTTTTTTTTTTTTTTTTTTTTTTTTTTTTTTTTTTTTTTTTTTTTTTTTTTTGCTTGCTGCCTTTTGTTTTGGTGATGGTTTGCTATGCAGAACAGACTAACCTGAAACTTTGCTATGTACCCAGGCTTGTCTCGAACTCAGACTTCCCTGCTTTAGCCTCCTCGTCCAAAATCACAGGTTTGAACTACTATGTCAGCACAATCTCTAAGGGTCATGAATGTAACATAGGTACCAAATATTCCATCAAATTTTGCTAAAATCAAATCAAATAATACATCTATCTACTTTAAGGGTGCGTGCCCTTGGGTGAAAATAAGATACACTATTTTCCAAAAGAAATACTGTAACAGAAGAATGTTTGGTCCTTAGTGAATTTTCTTCTATAACTTCACCTGTGGCCTAACCAAATGGAGGATCCTGAGGGAGATAAAGAATTCTAAGACTGAAATTGGTCCTGTTTGAAGGCACATAGGTCTTTACACTTTTTAAATTATGGCAGTAAAATAGTTATTTTCATTTATATGATCACAAATTCGATTACTCAGAATGGGATATCGAAACTGCCACTTCTTAAAACAGAGATTAAAATTTGTGTATATTATAGAGCACTGGTTACTAATTCCTAATCAGTGATCTCTTGTACATAATTATATTAGGATTTAATTTGCATAAATGTCAATATCATTTTTTCCAGCAACAATCACATGAAAGCAGCTCTGTTAGCTGTGCCTCAACAGCTTGTCTTAATTTTTTAAATTTCTTTTTCCTTTAGCTCTTCTTCCATTCCTACCAGTTGACATTCATGAAGGACCAGAAAGGCAGCTTTGCTTTCCCCCATTATACACCCTAATATCTCCTTAATTAATTCAAACTACCTGCTCATGATCTAAACATCATATACTGGTAGCTCAAGGGAAATTTGATTTTCCAGATGATCAAGTAATAACCACCCTTGCAGATAATTTTCAAAAGAATTCAGCTCCTCCAAACACAAAAGTGTACAGGTAGCTGGTAAGATTAGTGCCCAGCAGTAGGAGGCTGGCTAAAATAGCAGGTGAATATGTAAACACCAAAATGAATAGGAAACCTTCCCCCTGCCAGGAAACTAAGAGTAACTACATATTCATATATATATTTTTTTAAATATGGATTTAGGTGTTCACATGTTTGCGTTACAATTACAGATCTGCAACACCTCCCAGATGATGACATAGTGACACATATCTTTTCATAGGGTAGATTTCAAGGAAAAATTCCAGTGTACATGCAATCCAGTACAGTAAAGTTGTGATCTTTATTCAACATTGTAAATAAGCCTGTACTGCATGCTGCCCTAGACTCCCTGAACACATTTAAAAATAAATAGTGCAAAATAAAATATTGTATGATGATGCTAAAACAAAATAAAAGAAGACAAAAAGCAAAAACAAACAAGCATTGATATAGCATATATACACTCATTCAGGAATGTATATGTGAATGAAAGACTAACACATCACAAAATTTTAATATTGGGTTTTCCTAACACCTTAATGTTAAATGTTATATTGATAGAGATTTTTACAGCTGTATTTTGAAAAATCAAAACAGTTCTTTACATACACTCAATGATTGTTTTAAAGAAAGAGACACTAGCTCAGATTAAACCTCTACTTTTGAATAAGATTGTGTCATCATGTTATACATAAGCAATAGTGTACTAAGAAGTTTATGGGTAATTTTAAACATATTTTTTAAATTAAGCAACACATAGAATATACATAGTATTCATTTCACACTGAAACCCTACCTGAAAAAAAAAACAAGAAATGCTCATATAGGGATGCAAAATTCCAATGCTTAAAATAGTTTCCTTCCAATTGGTCAGATATGTCTGTATTGGGGTCACACCAGTAATCCCTCTCCTAATGCTTCCCAATGTTCTAAGTAATACAAATGAAAGTCTCTTAAAACAGAACTTTGGGCTGAGACTAAAGCCCAAGAATACAACGATAGGGCCAGGACACAAGACCCATATCTTTGTAAAGAGGGCCCAAAATTGAGTCCAGATTTGTGATTCAAGAACAGAGTCAGCTTTAATATAGAAGCGCTGTAAGAAGTAAAGGTGGCTATTATTCTTAACAAGTTACATATTGGGTATTATTCTTCAAAAATGAGTCATAAAATATCTTTTTAAGTACTTAAAGTCCTGAATATGTTCTACTCTTTTACCTCAGCTTGAATGTAATTTCTCATTTTCCAGGAAAGGATACATTTTCTAACTAACCCTGTTAACCTAATTACTCATAAAGAAATAACAAAAGCGTCCCTGCCATCAATACCTTCACAAAGAAACGTGTCAGTGCACATGAACAGGCGCATATTCCATTTAGATAATCAAACCTGGGGATTTTATTAAAAAGATTCCCTTAGATCCATGTAATTCCTAGCAGTGCAGTTTATCAGAAGCATTTAAAGTTTGCAAACAGTAAGACTGCTCTATTAATCTCATTTCCTCACCCACCCACTTATACTCAAAAGTATTAACTATTAAGCATAAAAGAACAATAGTAGCCTGTTTACTTAATAGTATTTGTTTGATCTTAAAGTTGGGATTATAATGAAAATGCCTTCAATTTTAAGGGAACATATATTTATCATACTCAGAATAATTATCTTGTAGATGAAAATCAGTGAATCATACTTAATGAAGATTTATATTTTAGCATCATTGAGGTATATATTCTAAGAGGGAGTGTTTTTTTCTTAATTTTGATTTTAAATTTAAAAAGAAAAGTGAGCAGAATGGAAATAAAACAGCTTTTTTTTTGCCACAGTGATAAGACATATTGCCATATATTTACCCAGATTTTTAACTTAATTGTTTTTAAAGCCAAATAGTCGACATGCAAACATTCCATAATAAAGAATAAAAGTAAGGTGGACAAAGAATCCCAAGTTTGAAATTATACTTCAGAACTTATGAACAGAGCATAAAACATCAAAAATATCATGTAACTACCTATTAAAATAGTTCATTTGCAATATCTTTTAGGCAGATTCCTAATTGTGGCCTAAACTTTAATTAAATGGGACACTGTAATTATTTTCTTAAAGTGCATAACAATGTAGACAGCAATTCCTAGTTAGTACTCAGGCATATAATTTTTCTTCCTCAACCTCGTGTACAGTATTTCTTATGACAAAGTCTAACAAGACATTCAAAATAAGTTCACTTTTTCTTCCTCAAAAATATCTTTAAAGCCTATATCTCCACCCCAGTCTTGGATTACATAAAAAGAATGGCTACTTTTCCTAGGCTCTTTGATATTTCCCTTCCTGTCAGAGTCATCTGATGTAAGAACTACCTTTTGAAAATAAATGACACATCTTCAAGTGCACTCAGACCCATCCTTGCTGGACATTCCGTCATATCTCAGTTTGATTTGAAAAGCTGCTTGACTTCAAGATGTAGTTTTAGGTATCTCAATACAAGACATAATTGTATTGAAAAGTCCATTGAGAAGTAACAATTTAGATGTATGTCAACATGTTCGCAGCATATGACCAAAGGAAAGTGGAAAAGCAGCCATATCTGGTGACAACAGGTAAAGGAGCAAGGGGGTTTATTCCAATACCAGTTGAGAAACTCAGATCACAATCTGAATATGATGTACTGCATAGTTAGTGCTACTGTAGAAAAGTGTTACTTTTTGTTTTTAACATGGCTGTCACCACATATTTAAATAACTCCAATGTGACTTTCTCATGTCAAAATACCAATACTGATAATATCATAATAAGGTAATTATTTTTGTATTTGCCCTTCTTCTCTGACTGCCACTCAACGAGCTGTGCTTTTATTATTTTTAATGGTCAGGATTTTCCCTTTGTTTAGATAACTTTAGATTTCTATGGTACAAAATTTATATGACATGGACCTCAGCCTTAGGAGGGTGGAGAATTGTTATCTGGCAAAAGAGAACATTCTGGGCTCTTATTACAAATCCCACTGAAATAATTCCACTCTAATTACTCTAATTACTGGGGAGTAGTTAACTAAGTATCTATGTAAAAATAATTATAAAACACAAATTTGCTTTCACGAATATTTGAATTAAAATTCATTGATATATAACAGGCATGGGACAATATGAAAATAAAGCAAATATTCTAGGTACCAACAGAAAGATAAGAGAAGCCAGAGCAACCCAAAAATCCAACTTTTCTATCAATTCGCTTAAGGGACCCTCATTAGTATCTTTTCAGGCAATGGAAGATTTGATAACTAGAAAAGTCAGTCTCCAGATAGGAAACAACCATTGAGTTCCCCAAAGCTGAGTCTTCAAAAGTTTGTAGGTGGTGAGGCATGACCTGCAGACAGGAGACCTCGACACAGAGAGCTTTGCACTGGCTGGAATTTCTGCTGTGGCTGTCTTTAAATTATTACTAATATTTGTATGAGCAACCTTACATTTTAAATTTTGCACTGGGACTGGGAAGAGATGTAGACAGGCCTATTTGAAGGTCACAGCATTTGTCAATGGGAAGAATTGCAAGTCAAAGAATAGCACAAAGTTTCCTGCAATATATAGAAACCCATCACTGCATATACTGTCCTGCTTATTAAATTTTATCTTTCCCAGTACTGTTTCCATGCATAATATTTTCTCACCAACCAATATATGAAAGTACAGGTCACTCATTCCTGGAGGAGTTTATATTTATAGCTGTATAACACTTAATTGTCAATTATTTGAAAAGAATCCAATTGACCTAAGGCAAGTATTAGGTTGAATCAGAAAAAACAAAACAGACTTTTTGGTGAAAATCAAAAAGTGCAGTTTCTGTTCCCTTACCAGCAATATATCCACAAGTGGAATGGAAAATATATATATATGTATATATTCAAATTATCAGTAGAAATCAAAAGTCACAGGCAAGAAACTTAGTAAAGCATTTACAACATTAAGATATTACAGAATTGTCTCCAATTATGGGAGCTGTCAATAAAAAGTTTAAAAAATTTTTTTCAACTACACTGAGGGAAAAATGGCATTTTGAAGAGGTTAAAATTTTGTATTTACAGCATATTTTTTGTAAATTATACATTAGCATATCATATATTGTTTTAACTGTTTCAATGAAAGCTACTCAAGCTATGAATATAAAAACAAAATCTTAACAAGAACCAAATATTCCAAGATTAATAAGTAAATACTTAAAAAAAAAGATTTCTCAACCCAAAGATAAAAATACATGAGCTGAGTTACAGGGTTAAAAAAAAGTTTACCCTTGGGCCTTCACTTAATAAATCATGCATTCTACTTTAAGCTTGGGTCAGTCTAAAAATGATTGCAAGGAGTGATACTACCTGTTCTTTGTGAAAGTCACAGTAGCTAAAATATGAGCAAACATATCCATCTATACATACATTTAACATAAATACATCTGAATGGAAACTGGCCTTGGAATACACTGCTGCTGATATACTCTGAAACAATTCACCGTCTATAAAATGAAGCAAAGTGTCACTATTAAAATAGCAAGGCAACAAGCAAATTTGTTGCATAAGATATATAAATGTTATTAAGAGAAAGTGCCAGCTGATCTCTCTTGTTTTGATGTGGCTTCTTTTCTGCCTCCTAAGTGTCAGCTAAGGCTAGTCAACAGGTATTCCAGGATGTTCCGTGCTGAGGCAGAGTTGCCAGGCACCTGTGGTGCTGCCTCAGGAACCTCAGCAGATAAGCCTCTTTCCAATGTTCCCAACCTACCAGGACAATTAATTTTCACCACCTCTTTAGCAACTCCTGACTTTTGCTACTGTGTATATACTCAATTTTTTCTACATTTCCTTTAGAAAACTTCTCACAATTCTATTTTCCCTTTAAATGATAGCACCAAAAATGTCAACGAATCAGGGATCAACGGTGTCATCAAAGCAGCTAGGCTTAGATTTTCTACCAGAATTTAAATGAAAAACTTAACAATGAAGGCTCAAGGATAGAGAAATAATAATAATAAATTCCACCCATGAAAAGTATTTGCTAAGCAGGCCATTGATTTGTACTCTATAAAGTAGTCTTTCATTTAAAAACTAAAATCCTATATGCTCATATGTTAATAATATTGGGACTGCAGTCTTTCAAGAGGTACGCCAAGTAATGTCTAAGTTCAATTGACAGTAAAACATTAGCTTTTATATGCTTCTAAATAAAGAAATAATCATACTCCATTTTTAAGTTAAAAGAAAAATTGCAACATTTTCTGTACTATTTGCTTATTCTAAATTATCAATAACTCAAACAAAAGCAGATATGCTGGTTAGTCAAGTTTTATGAACCAGTAACATAGTCAATATTTCTACAAATGTCTGCAGAACAATTTCTCACAATCAGGAATGTAGAAATCCATTTAAAATCATGGTAATTAAATTCATTAGCTCTATAACAATGAATGTGGTACTTTATAAAAGTGCTATATGAAAGTCCTACTCAAGAATTTGTTGATCAAAGGAAAAACGTAGACATTTCTATTCAACCAAGGCTCTGAGAATAACTAGAAAGTGGATGACATAAAAGCCTGCAATTGTTTCAAATGCACCTAATAATTCTGCTGATTTCAGACCATTAGAACTGATTACTTAATTAGGCAATCTTTAAAGCATCCAAACACTCACACAAGCTAGAACAGGGGGGCAGGAGCACAGCCCAACTTCATCTTGAAATGAAAATTCTTTAAAAAAAAAAAAAAGAAAGAAAAAGAAAAAAAACTGCAGGCACTCAAATTCAAACTTTCTGACACTACTTCTCTATATAATCTAAGTGAGATATTAAATTCTAAAATGCCACAATCTGAAGCTTGGGGGATAGAATGAAATCATTTGTGAATCTGTTCAAAAGCCTTGCATTTTAAACTATTTTAGAAATGGCAAGTGATAATACAGTTATACTGGGTTCTTATAAATACTACTACTTTTCTTCCCTCTAGTTACACTATTGTATTATCTAAACATAATTAATAAAATACTCTCTTGTATATCTATCAGAAGTAACTGCCTACAAATGTTTTTCAAAGTTCCTAGCATGAAAAACAAAACAGCTTTTCTATTTATGAGGGGGAAAGGGCACTGGGAATTCAACTGAATCTTAAATGCAACTAAAGAAAACAAATCTTGTTTGTACTCAAAAGATATCAGATGCAGTTTTAACAATCTTAAAAATTTAGTAATGAGAAGGAAAATCCTTTACAAAATGTTACTTGAAATAATTCCAGAGACCCTACAAACTATATCTTTTTAGGAGAAAAGAGAAACAAATCAACTCACATGTACAGGTTCCAAACAGAAGTCTTACCCTCTTCCAGGAAAACAACAATGAGACTTTATTACCCTGCTATGAGTCTTTCATTTCAGACATGATTAATTAGCAAGTATTACACTCCTCAAAACTCCCACCACACTCTACCAGGCATACTTAAGACAGTATATGAAATAACAAATATCCACCAACAGTGTAAGATAAGTATCCAAAAACTCCATTTCCAAGAAAGAATACTTTCATATCTTTGCTTCCAAAAATAAAGCAGATTGCTTTCAGTTCAGCTGCTCTACAAAACATTTTTTAAAACACTTGGTCATTTTCTTAAAAAATACCTTTTGAATTTTGAATCATGCAATACATAATATGCATGGTCTAAGAATATGTGGCATGTTTAATCTCATACTTCTATTTTAAGCTGAAATTCCAAAGGATTTATGAGCTCATGTAGTTTATATTGATAACCAATCAGATGCAAAATTAATAAACAATAGTGCTAATATGTATAAGCATGTCTAAAGGCATAGCTTTATGAGAAAAATATGATTTCTACTAAATAAATGTTAGTAGGTTACCAACACAATGAAGATAAGCAACCAATATAAAAGAATAAGAGGAAAGAAAAAGAACCCTAACATTTAAACTAATGAAAAAATTCTATTTTCTTTATACTGTTCAAACACACCTATGTTCAAAATACCCACATTAACCAAGAAGCAACATATAACTGATGGTATTGTAAGTGTATAGCTTAACAATCATCAATTTATAAAGCCTGGAAGTTCCCTTCAACCTTTCAACTATGATGGCTAGAAAACTTTAGGTACAAATAGATCATGTTTGCTCTAGGAAACATTGTTTTTTATTTTTTAAATCTATACTGGTCAAAATATCTTTTACTTTTTTTTTCACCTATGGTATTAAATTTAGGACCAAAAACATCAAAGCAACTTCCACCTCGGACCTAACTTTTAGAGGATCAATGTGACAAGGCATTCCCTGATAGATGTTTCTCTTGATAAACGACTTGTTCAAAAGAGACATTGTAGCTTTCATTTCCTGACCACAACACACTTTTAATTTGCAACAGCAGAGCTGCTGCTGACTAGTATGAGCACTTGCCCACTTGCTAGCCTTTCAGGATCCTACTTCTGACTCCTTTAGGCCACACATCTAAGATAAACAAAGCCCCAAAATAATCAGAATGACAGATTCAGGAAATAATTTGACTCGTGCCACCTTCTACATACACACGTCTACTTTAGATCGGTGTGCGTGCATGACATGGAAACATACACAAACCACCAAATGGTATGGTGTGATAACAAGTCCCTTATGAACATCATTTGCACATGGGCATTTAAGCACAGAGAGAAATAAAGGATATGACTATTACTTCATAGTAAGTAGAGACTTTGGGGAAGCGATTTACACTTACATCTGCACTTACATGTTCTGAATGACATGATTGCCTATGCCAGTGTGTTTTTACACATTATTGTGATGATTATTATTACGGTTACCAAGAAATCACATTTAAGTATCAATACGGTGAACAGTCAAACCATTCAATTTCTGCTCTCAGCACATTGTCCGAGCTCCGATTTAAAATTTATAAATGTAATATCCTCCTCATCACAGGCAGCAGCCCAATCTGCTCTGAATATATATTACAGTTTTAACATCACAGAGGGAAATCGCCCATCTGGCAATCCCATTCGTTCCAACAGCTCCAGGGGAAAAAAAAAAGCTGTGCTCTCTCCTCCTTACAACATTTCTCAGGGCAAATTATGTGCATCTAAAATAAACAGTCTTCTTATTGATCGCTTTAAAGTCAACAAGTTCCAAATGCAAAATTCAATCAAATCCTTTCTATCCTGTAAGAGTGGTGTGTGCTTAGTTCTATAGTCACCAGAGTCCAACCAGAAGTGTATGTCGCACAACGGGTCTTGAAGTCCCCTTGCTAGTATTCTCATTTGTGTTATTGAGAGAGCAGTGGCCAGGACCACAGTACAGACACCCGGCAGCTTTGCCCCTCTTTTATTTCCTTCTTTCATTCTCTCCTCCTCTCCCTCTTTTCATGGTAGGGGAAAATGTAACAACAAGAAAGCATAGTATAAAGTGTATATAACCTTTGGTTATGCAAAACACTATCACATCTTTTTGTTGTGTTGTTTTCTCTTAGTCTTAATGAATATCATAAAGTGACCCACACAGCACAGCCATGAGAGCTACTGAAAAGCCTCTCTTACTCCACTTTACGGACTTTTTATTTTAAGAGAAAAGAGTGATTTCAAAAGAAGTCAATTTCAGTGCCTGATTATTTAATTCTGTCACAGGTTAAAAGTAAAAAAAAAAAAAAAAGCTCTGACAGGCAAACAAGTAAATGGCAAGTGAGGGGGAAGCTGCCAGTGTTTCTTATAAGACATTAAAGACTTTGAACAATCAAAAATATGTATGTAACTATCTATTTTCATAAAAAGATACACCTTCATTCACCCCCTCAAAAAAAAAAAAATTCACACAGAAGTGATTACTCCACAAAGTGCAATCATCAAGAGAGCTGACAGTCAAATTGCTTTAATAGGCTGAGAAAATAAAAAACAGTAAGAGGAAATTTCATCTAGTCCTGTATGTGTACATATATCTATACATATATACTTTCATTAGTTAGCAAGCTGTCCCCACACTCCAGCCCTCTCCCCTCTCCACCACCCCTAAAAAAAAACCACACTGAGTTTAACTAATTTACATACCATTTGACTTCAGTATTACATAGTGCTTTACTAGTAACATGCAACTTCAGGATTACAGCTAAAAGCAATAAAAGTGTACTCAAGTAATACATTCATCAAAACTGAAACATATAAACAAGTGACAATAAATGAAAAGAAGCATGGTGACAGATTAAAATAAACAGGTATATACACATTTAAAAGGAAGCTATACAGCATGAGTATCTGATTACCAAGCAGTGGTCAATGGTTTTATCATGCTATTTAATTTGTCTTTCCTATTTAGATGCAAAGGAAGGAAATTCCAAAACTGACATACCATAAACACTGGTGCTACTGATCATTTCTTGCTGGCAGCACAAAAAGCTGAATTGGATTTCTCACAAGCAGGAATTCCAAAGGTTGCTTTTCATTAAAGCCACTTTTCCTCTCAGCTATCAAATGTCACTGCCTTGAAACGTGGGCCCTTTCGTCAGGTATTCATTTAACCTACATGCATATAATTAAGGGGGAAAGCAACATCAACAAAAAGGGGATCTCAGATCACAGGAGAAGAAAGAAAGGAAAAAAAAAAAAAGCACATGACCAGGAATGCAAGTCCATGTCAATTTCACTCACTCCCATTGAAACTAACAAGAGCTCCAGGGAGGACGGTAATAGGATCAGTGGATTGTATATACCATTAAATTATACATCTTTCTCTCCCTTCCTTGCCAACAATACGCCCACCACGCTGTACCCCCTCCAAGATGATGCGCTTACATGTTTCTGCAACAGATCCTCTGACGTTTTTCTCGTTCCCCCAGCCACGAGATTGTAATTTAACCTCAACTTTTTGTGTGTACAAGATTCTTATTTACACTTCTTATTTACTTAGAAGTTAGTTCCCGAAGAAAGTCTAGCCCCACCCTATGGCTCCGCTTTCTTATTTTTTTTTTAATTTTTAAAGTAAAAAGATAGTAGTAAGTAAACCCAATCTAGCTACAAGCGAGATTCTTGCAATCGCGAAGTCTTAATCCCATACTATTGTTACAATGATTAAGCAGCAAAATTATGCCTTATAATGTTTCAGGGCTACTTTGTACCGAGAAATTAGACAGCAGGTTGGCGTACAGAATAGAAACGAATGCAAATTGAATTTAGGATTTACGGCACAACTCGAAGATCTCTTTTTATTACAGGTCTTGGAGCTATTTATATATTTTCTAAAAAAAAAATAAAATAAAAATAAAACAACAAAAAAACCCCAACAAATTTAAACAGATGGTAGGAAACTGCGAAGCTCCTCTTACCTGAACGTGCGGAGCGAGCCGATAGGTTAGCGTAGCATCGATCCGCTGTGTTTGCTGATGAATGGAAGCCGGGGTTAAGTGAAGGTGCCTATGATTTGAAATCATTCCAAGTTTTTGAAGGGAAGACGGACTGCAGCCTCTGCCATGTTGGAATTTCAAACCCAAAACAGCTGCTTGGAAGGAGCCAGCATGCCAGAGGCTGAGCGCAGGCGCAGAGCGCCGCCGAGCCAAATTCAAATCACTTTCACACTAAGAGGCAAAGATCAGTTTTCAAAGGAGAGAGGGAGAAAGAGCCGGCGGCCGCGGAGCGGGGCGCGGGGCGCGGGGAGGCGGCGAGCCGGCGGCGGGAGCCGGCAGGGAGCGGCGGGCGGGCGGGCGGGCGGCGCGCGGAGCCCGCGCGGGAGGGATGGAGGGAAGGAGGGATGGAGGGAGGGCGCGCGGGGAGCGAGCCCGGGACGCGCCCGGCCTGCACGGGCAGCGAGGGCTCAATGGCCGCGCCGACCGACCGCCCGGCCGCCCGGGTCATGTTACACGGCCGGGTCCTCGGCGTCCGCCCAGCCCGGCCGCCGCGCTCCCGCGGCCCGGAGGGGGCCCCGGGGTCATGGCTGCGCGCGCGGGGACGCGGAGCCCCGGGAGCGGGCGCCCAGGGGGTGGGGTGCCGTGGGGAAGGGGGTCTCTCTGCCCACGCGTGACCGCCGGCCTCCCCGAGCCGCTCCCGGCCGGCCACCTCCCCAGCGCGGAGCGCACGGCACGGGCTCCGGTCCCCGGAGAGCGCGGGGACCTCGCCGGCACCCTCCCCGGGGCGCCCCCGGCACCGGCCAGAAAATGACTTGATCGGCCCAGCGAGAGGCAACTTGGGGAGGAAAATCGGCCGCAACTCACTTCTCCACCGCCGCCCGGGGATCAATCAGCCCCGAGGGTCTAGGTGTGCGGTCCCCTCCGGAGCTCCGGGCTCCCTCCCCACCTCCCCCGGCGCCGCGGCTCGGCTCGGCTCGGGCGCCGGAGAGCAGCGCCCCGGGGCCCGGCGCGGGCTGCGGAGACCCGACGCTCCGGCTTCCCAGCCCCCCGCCTAGGAGCAATGTGGGGACCCAGGAGGAGGAAGAGTGGGGCCTTTGTGGTGCGAGTTGCTGAGGAAGAATGAAATGTGCAGTTGAGTGTGTTGCTGGCATCCCAGGGAGCAATGCAGGGCTGATTGTCCGTTGCTGAGATAGCCTTTTGTTCGGAACATAAGGTTTAAGCAACACACACACGTTTTCTGGGGTCTCTTGTTAGATGGAAATGCGCTGCGTCCAGACGCTTACTAGGCAGTGTAAGCTCAGTTGGTTTACTAATCACCCCGCCCCACCCCCCAACAATCAGGATCATTTGAATGGGAACCTCATTCAGACTTCTAGGCTGACAGTCCTGCCTTCAACCTAATTCATTCTAGACTAGCCAACCATCCAACTGAGATAATAAAAGCAAACAATAACATTTGATCATGATGTCGACGAGATAATGTGCCCGGCAAAGTTCCTCAGGAATGCTAATGAGAAAGAGAGTGAGTTAGGCCATCATTTATTTCTCTTCATTTTCATTAAATATGACTTTAATAGATAAATGGTGAGTTTTTACATTGGCCTGGTGGACATCCAGCTTGCTAGATTCCAACTAAGCTAAGAATGAAAGAAGAAAATGTTGTATTCCACCAGAAGGCCACCAAGCTGAAAATGTTACCTCGGAAGGAAGGCTGGACCTGGAAATGGACTTGTTTAGGTCTGGTCCTCAGTTCTCCCAGCTTCTCCACGGTGGCTTTAATAGACTAAATTGCAACTCTCCAGATGCTGAAAGGCAGCTCTTAAAAAAATACCAAATGTATACTTCAAAATTAATTTCATTCTCCTTTGGGGATTTTCTTAAATTTCAGTAGATGCATGTAACTAATGCAATGAAAAAGGGGAAATATTAGTTAAATCTAGGCAAGTGACACAATTTAAAACACCACCAACAAAAAGGAGTGATTGGAGATCTTCCTTCACAATATTTCTAAGGAATAAGATTTCTACTTGTAATACAATTTGACCTTTCTGAACATTTTTTTTTAAACTGGGCTTCAAAATAAAACAGAAGAACTTTATTCTGGTGGAGCAGAGAACACTGAGACCCCTTTAGTTATATTTTACAAGGCAGCTTCAAAAATGATATTAAGAAAAGCTGTTCATTGGGTCTTACCAAAAAGAAATATGTGTAAGGAAATATCAGTGGTTCACTTCTGGAGTATGTTCAGATAAATAAAAAAAAAAACTGTGATGAAGTCTTCAATTTCAGTTATTACCCATTTGGGGAATGACAAGCAGAAGTCCTCTGGATACACAACAGATGCTCTGTGTAAACGAGGCCAAATTGCCCTGTCCTTGTTTGTTTAAAAAAAAAGAAAAAGAAATTGAGAACTGGTCAACTCTCAATAATACCAAGTGCCAAACATTGAATGTTCCTTGTACAAATCAAAATATTGAATAAAATGTATATCATAGGATACTCAATAAAAGAATTCCCAGTCTTTAAAAGGAAAAGAGGGTGGTGAATGATAGTTTATTAACAGACAATATCTAGTGCTTTCTTCCATTTGCTTATATATTCATTTGAAATATTATAAACTCCATTGTTCAGCATGCCCACTCATATAATTGACTGGGATCACAAAAAGAATCAAGCATTCAAAAGAGCATTGCATGTACTTAACAGAGTTTTGCAATCGTCCAAAATCTCATATGTTCTAAAGGAAAAAGAATCACTCAACTAATAGACTATACATTATAGATTTCCATGATTAATAAAATTCACAGAGGATTTGTCATTGTAATATTTCAACTTTTTATACCTGTATTTATGGGTAACAGTTGCTTTTGTCCTATGTCTTTAAACAAAAGAATATAATGTCACTTTGTATTTCAGAAAGATTTATTACTCTTTTCAACCCTTATAGTTTTTGTTGCTTTGGTAAAACATCTTTAATTATGTGGTAAGTTTAAAAAGCATTTAATGGCTTTTATATTCTATCTGAGTTCATCTTTAAAACTTTCAAATATTTTCTGACTGTAACTGACATTCATTTCTGTACCATATGAAAGTTCAGGTGAAAACTCGACAATTAAATATTGAATATTTAAAGTACATTGATTACCTAATCAAGGGGACAATTATTAACTCAAGAACCAATTTGACTCACCTTGTCCCCACTGCATTAGTCATTTGTGCAATTTTCTTTTACTTTTTAAAATGTAGAAACATTAAGACAAAAAATTAAATTTTGATAAGTCAAATTTCTATTTTCTGACTTGGGCATTTTAAGAAAATTTGAAGGAAAATAAACCTAAGTACTGTTTTCTGTCAGAAGTCCCAGTATGTATATAGACATCCATATGAGTGTGGGTGTGCCTCTCAAGCCAATATAGAGACAAGAATTCTACTTTCCCCCCTTTTTCAAGCTACTATGAGCAATATTAAATGTGTAAAGTAAGAAAATAATCAAGGTGACACTAAGCATAATGTTGCAGATGACCATCTCTTCCTCTATACTAAACCAACAAAGTCTGAGCCAGGGAGGACACAGGAAAGGTGTTAGCTGTGTGACAGGAGAGAAGGGGAAGGAGTCAGATCTTGGGCAGAGATAGGAAGAAGGAAGAAAAAATCAGAGACTCTACAGATAAAAGCATGCTTAGGGGGCTATTACAAATAGTTATCCTACAATGCTAAACATAATTCAAATTAAATTTTAATTACTATATTTTAATTGGGAATTTAAGTATGAGATATTTGAATAAAACAAATATCTACTTCTAAATCACTTGTTAGTAGCTGTTTATGAAATCTAGACCATTTTCTCATATTACTCCCAAATCTAAAGTCTTAGAATAATGAAAATTACTGATGTAATAATTTTTATGTGTCCATTAAATTGTAGATTTTTTAAAGACCATTATTTGTGCTTCATCTAAGACTATTAAGAAATTTTTATGCACTCCAACTCATGAAAAACCTTCATCTTATTGAGTAAAACTACTAAAATTGTTTGGAATTACCTGTGAATGCAGACACTATCCAACAATGAGTGTGGTCCATGTGTACCCTTCATGATTCTTCCAGTGCTAAAGATCAACTGGAAAATACTGTCATGGTTTCATGCGAGATGTTTCCTTAATTATGAAGAAAGACACTCTTCCAATAACCTGATGAGTCTATGCTTTTCATTTACATATTCTTATGGTATTCATAAGTTCGCTGCAAATTTGTCTGATTTTGCATGGTTCTCAATTTCATTCAGAAAGTCCACACTGAATACTTACTGTGGTTAACTAAAGGTAGCACAGTGCCAACTGCAGGGTTAAGGCACATTGATGTTAACATGGATGAAGTAAGTCACTTAAATAAACATAGCTCAAAATGTATTCTATAAGTGCATTTATAAAAGACTTTTGCCCAGAAAAATATTTTTCACCATGAAGGACAGGGTACCTTTTTTATGGTGGGGGGAGACTTTGTGATGACAGTCTTTATCCTCCAAGGAAAAACTGTGTTTTGCACACAGTGTGCTCTTTCTCTCCTCTGTTTGCCTTGCCATTGTGCCTTCTGCCCGAGTTGACTTTAGTCCTTGCTCTTTAGTAGGCTAATTTCCTTTCCACCAAGGATAAACAGCAGCATTTATAGAAGAAGGCAGGTGCCTTTGGGCTCTGCTCAGAACCTCTGT
Source organism: Zapus hudsonius (assembly GCA_004024765.1). NCBI lineage: Eukaryota > Metazoa > Chordata > Mammalia > Rodentia > Dipodidae > Zapus > Zapus hudsonius. The sequence continues at coordinate 107,087 of PVHP010000491.1, forward strand.
CTTTTTCTATTCTTACATACCCTTTGAAATACCCTGTGTTTCACTTCTCCACTAGACTGCTGGCTGTTTGAAGGCAGGTGGTTGTCTGTCTGTCTTTGCTTTTCTTCACCCAGTGCCTTAATGAATGAAAATTCTGAATAAATGTTTACTTTGGAAATGAATGACTTGAAGTGTAGAGAGAACAGGGTTGAGCAAAGACAGAGCAGTAAGAAGTTGTCAGGCCTTTGCAGGAAACAGCAGATATTCTGGTCTGGCTATAACTTTGTGTGACTCATACACCAAATGGGAAGCCAGGATGGACACAAGAATGGGGGGCAGAGGAGGGAGTGACCAGAACAGCAGTGGCTCCTTGGTTAAGAGTTTTGCCTAAGTAAGTATGTAATGGGATGCTCTGGAAAGTTTTTAAACAAGACATGTAAATGGGCTGAGCCCTGTTTTTAAGAAGGCGGAGTTACCAGAACCAGAAATGGAGAGCCCATCTGGGAAGGTATTGTAATCATCTCTCATTTTCTGGTCCCTCAAGCTGTCAATCTTTCTTGTAAGGTTTGGTGATGTTTCTTTGTCATTTTTATAGATGGTCTATTTGTATTGATTGCTCAATACTCCACATTCATTTTGTAATAATACCAAATGTCAGTGTGTTTAAAGCCATTCATTTAATGTCAAAGATATAAAAAGGGACACTACATTTGGATTGAATTTTTTCCTTCAACCTGAATTTGGTCTTTCTTTCTACTCATTATTCAGCCTCTTTCCGTGGCCACACTTTACATCTAGTTCAACTGGGTCCATGCTTTGAGCACAGAAGGTATGTCATTTTCAAGAGAAGGAAGGGGTGAAGACAAAAAACGTTCTCCCTGGAGTGTGCTTGAGCAAGCATAGTAAGCAAAGCGAATTTGGTTTTTCTACACTGAATAAAAACGTAGATGCACAATTCCTTCATTTAAAGTATATTAAGTTTCTTGAGCAGGGTTTTTAATTCATTTAAAACACCATTAGGTTAGGTGGGCTGTTGGTGCTTTGAATTAATGTGCAAGCTGTTAATCTCCATAGACCTGGATTTAAAATTAGACAAAGCAATAATTAGTTTGGCACCATCATTTCACTACCCAGAGGGTAATAATGTAGGTCATAAAATACTACAAGCCTGGCACAAGTTTTTTTTTTTTTAAATACAAAACAAGGATCTGGCATAAGATGGTGAAGAAGAATATATAAACATAAGCGATTCTCCTTGGGAAATACAATGGCTTAGCTTTTGATGTATATTCCACTATTTGGAAAGAAACTGAATTTCAGAAATTCTTATCAGGTTTTCTGGTTTAAGGTGAGTCTTTTCCTTCTAAATGATACAAAGAAATCTTCATTAGCTTCTCACTATGACCCCTCTCTTTTCTCTGGAGCATTTTACTATATAGTATTTATCCATTTAGTCACAGAATTAAGCTTATAATTTGTACTATCATCCTATTTTTATTGTATTTTCCTTCTTCAGTTTGCTGCTTTGTTAAACTATAAGAGTGAAATGCAGTAAATATTTTTAACATATAAAAGTGCTGCATTCAAGCAAGTGCTTACCATACATACCTTGATTTGTTTTCATGGCAAATGACTACTGGCAATATCAATAATTCAAGAACAGAAACAATGAAAATACAGAGGAATTGCATTTGGATACTTCCTCCTGTCAATCATCCTTGCCAGATTCCTATTTGAACATTTTGAAAATAAGGAAGACATCAGGTCTAGCCTTAAGTCTGAGTAATAGTTTCCTATTTCCTTATACTGCTCACCCCAACTGAGCTTTTAAAGCACAGGTATCTTGGGTCTCTCTAGATAGCTTAATATTTCAAGCTATGGAAATAAAGCTTTAATACTGAATTGAAAATATATTTCATACAATATACATGCTTAGGCTTTCTGTTTTACATAAAGCAATATGCAAGCACCTGTTTGTATCTATAGAGAGTATTCAATGTATTAGATGAGTACATTCACAAATCATTTAAGTTGAGCTTTTCAAGTGATGTGAGCCACTGATACAAACTTGCTAATGATAATTATAGAACTGATGCTGATTTAGTCATTTCAAAAAAGCCACGGAGGCATAATTAGTGTCTGAATGGCCTCAATATCGCATTATTAGGAGGCTAGGGTGAAACTTAAAATGAGAACATCAAGGCTGATAAGAGAAAAGAAAACATGAAATCCATACATAATTCATCCTGAGATATTATAAAGGTTTATAACCAGAAACAATCATTTGCAGAAAGCATCTCGTGTACTGGAGCCAACTGCAATCATTTGGCCAACCTGTTAAAGATCAAATAGGATATTCTTAGCTATTCTCAGTGGTGTCTTTGTAATAAAGTAGCAGCAAACAGACATTGTTTGCTTCTGGTCACTTTTAAAGAATGTTCAGTTTATCAGTAGGGACTTTAATCTCAACCTTAATAGAGTACAAAAGCAGCCTTGTTCCTGTGTTTCCTCTCCTTAAGGCCACAAGGCATGTGCACTTTTTTTCTAATTTAAAAGAAGAAAAATAAAATTCTCCTTCTGAGAACACTAAGTATTGTATTTTTTTCCTCAGAGAATGATTTCCATTCACCTTTCCTTTTTTAAACCTTTTCTTCTTCTTTTCTTGCTGATAACACAGATGCTCCACCATACTTCACAGTCATCACAGGAGTGAAGGCACACAGAACATTAATAAAATATCCCCTGCCTGGGACCCCTGCCAGGTTGACCATTATCAAGTGACCTAAAATGCTGGTAGACTTGAGCATTATGACTGAAAAGTCCCCCTTTTTGGTACTATCACCTATCAGGGGGCAATAGATATGAAGAATGACTCCCTAGTCAAGGAAAACATAGAAATAGACTGTGGCGTTCAACATTCTTTTTCTCATCAGAATGGTACACAGGTCATTGGACAAAGGCATTTTCACACATCATATGTGTGCTACCTAAAATGCCTGTTTCCAATGTGATTTCTAGCGTTATCATTTTAGTTTCCCACAATGACGAGATGGGAGTCATGTTGCATAGGAAAACTCTGAGCTGCACATAAATACTGTTGTTTAATTTTCAGTAAGTGTCGTGGTCCCAGAACAATCAGATTTCCAAGTACCTGAGGAAAGAGAGTGAAAGCAGATGGCAACCCAGATGATAGAGATGGTGGAACAGGAAAAAATGAGCCCTTGGGTGCAAGGGTGAAGATAAGTTACTATATGGAAATCAACTTGTTTCAGCAGACCAAACTGAATTTTGGTTCCAAGTATAAAAGCTAATTTGCATATTTTTAAAAACTGGACTTAATATATTTATTTAGTCATGAACCTACAGTCCCTTAGTGATATTAGTTGGGAAATCATTGAAAGGGGATGCTTATTTTGCTCCACACTTCCATGATCATAATGTAGAAGAAAGGAGGAAGTCTGTCTGTTGCTCCTCTTTTGTATTGATAAATGAGAATGAGTTTCATTAAACACATTTTGATTGCAACTTAAAAAGGAAGTACTCATAGACACATTGACTCTCAATAGAAATGTAAGTAAGGCACTTCTCGGATTTCTCCATGAAAATCTCAAACGTTGTATAATATTTACTCGACATTATGAAAACTTCAGCTTCTGATATCACATCAGCCAAACTGTATCTAAGGGGATCCAAGGGGACTGTTGGCCTTTTCCACATTGGCTTTAATCTTAAAAGAAACCTATTCACAGAAGCCATCGGGGAATTACCTGGTTCCATTTTTATCACTGCCCGTCACCCGCGGAGGGCAGTGATCACACAAATACACACACACACACACACACCTCTTGTGGGTTAAAGAATGTGTGATCTTTATTACGGGGAACGAGGCAGAATATATAGAGCTTCCTGGCCAATCAGAGGGCTAATGGTCAGTCTTATGATAAGAACCTGTGTATAATAGCCAATCAAGATCACCTCCTGAAACGCAATAAACCAAGCCCCTCTTGGCAGGCTATCAGGTGCCGTCCAAGACTAAGCCAGGGTGTGCCTCCAAAGGCCCCCAAAGGCTTTCTCCCCCGACACATTTTTAGGGTGTTTGTGTGTATTTGTGGAGGGAGAGAGGGCTGGGTTGATTTAGGCCATTACTGGCACCGGAAAAGAGACTGCTAACATCATTTTTGATTAATCATGGATCATGTTCAGTACTGGGAATGGCATCATCTATTGATCAACACTTACCAAGTATTTGTATGAAAATTGAATAGTTGTTGGTAGTGGTGATGGTGACAGTAGAGTTTGTGGTGTGACTTGTGGGATCACTCCCAGAATGCCTTCTTTACTATGGCCACTATGAACGGTGCCCTCTGTCAATGTTGCAAAGAACACCCAAAATGATCTTGTCACAGCCTGGACTTGAACAAGGGTTCATTTGATTTCTTATAGCTTCCAATCTAAGCAAATAAGGCATTCTGATTGGCTATATATAACATTAACATGGATAGCATCTTTTAAAACAATCAAAATAATAAGACATGTGGCCTTGCATATTAGAGATGCTTAATAAGTACTTGAATGATTGAATGAATAGATGGATGGAGTAAAGCCTTTTGGAGAGAAACAGCTAAAGAAAGAAACTTAAGTACTCAATGGTAATCAACTTGCTAGTTTTAGCTCTTTGGAGAAAAATAAGGGAGAATGTCAAACCAAATGCAGCACATAGAATCTGTAGTAAACTCTGCTGCTTCAGGAAAAAAGGAAAATATCAGGGCATAGAAACAGGTCTAGTTAGTAAATCTCAGGATCATAATGGCAGAATCAGTGTGCACTTATGATAATGTTGAACTGAGACATGGGAAGTCTGACATCACTGTATTGACATATAATGGCCAAGGATATGTACCTGAGTGGTGTTTTGAATGTATGGCCCCACACACTGAGGCTTGCAATTTGAGTCTCCAGTGGGTGGAGCCTGACTGGGGAAGAGGTATGTCCCTTTTATGTGGATCTTAAGTCCTTCCCTAAGGTGTGTTCAGAGCAGTTGGAGCTCTGGCCATTGATGATTGCTTATTTGGTGATGTCACTCTGCTTGGATCTATGAAAGTGAGTCCCTGGTGTTTCCCCGGGATAAGCCTTAAGCAACCACTTTCCTCCTATTTACCGTTTCTGATTGAGTCTTTGTCCCAGCACCAAATTGCCAACTGCAGCCACCTGTAAATGTCATTTTACAAACAGAAATAGTTCTTTTGATAACCAAATAATTATTCATTTTTTCAAATGTTTAAAAATACTTTTGTTTATTTAAAAGCAGAGAAAGAGAAGAGAGACAGACAGAGAGAATGGGCATGCCTGGCAGGGCCTCAGCGGCTGCAAACAAACTCCAGATGCATGCGCTACTTTGTGCATCTGACTTTATGTGGGAACTGGTGAATGGAGCTTGGGCCATTAGGTTTCACAGGTAAGTGCCTTAGCCACTGATGAATCTCTTCAGCCCCTGATTATTCATTTAGAAGCTAAAGAGTTGAACGTCATGCTCATGTAATGAAGTCAATTTGTGTTTCTGCTGTCATGGCAATAGTAACTTTCTTTCCTTATTTTCCTTCCATTTTCTCCCAAAAGAGTTTTGAGTTTTCTTTCATAATTAAAGATGAATTATACCCAAGCTTATTTTTATAATATTTCACAAGATTGTTATTTGTTATATGTCACAGTGGATGCTGTAAGGACAACAAAATATAGATAAGAACTTTCATAATCACCAATGAGACTTACTGCTATGACTTCTGAAGTAACACTTGTTTTAGCTTTGCATCATTCAGGAAGTTCAGGGTAACTTCATTCTTTTAAATTAATCAATTTCTGTGGAGATTTACTGAGATTATTTAGAAGTCTCTTGCTTTATTGTTCCCCTGTCTTGGTGAACACTCCAGGTCTTATTTTGAATGGGAAATCTGGAGGCCCACAACCATATTCATATTTATTTGGCTGAGGTTTAATTTACTCTGCTCAGTCATGGTGGCCTTGGTACGACTGCAATAGGCAAACCTAGTCTACCATGTAGTCTTCCACTTAATAATGAAGTTACTCCTGTTCAAGGTGTCAATCAACACATATTGCTTTCCTGGGCCACAGAAATTCTCTTAGCTCTTTGGCACAATTTCTGAGGCTTTATAACCTGTAAAATATTTTCCCACTCCATTCTTGATACTGACTGGCCCTTTGGGAGTTGGTCTTTAGATGTGATCTTGCAGGAATCATACTCATTATACTCATAATAATACTCATTAACAATTCTTCATGATGAGAAGGTTACTGAGATGGGAGAGCTCCACCCCTGTGGCTAAGCACTATTTTCCCAATTTGTTTGTGTCTAAACATCTCCTTTCTCCACTTTCTTTTGTCCTTTCCTTCTTTCTTCAGTCTTAATCCTGTATTGTACAAATTACATTTTTCTCATCTGTAATCTTTCCAACACTATTATTTACGCATAAATTCTTCTCTATATCCCTTAAAGCTTTTTAATCTTTAAATTGCAAAAAAAAAAAATGGACTGGAGAGATGGCTCAGAGGTTAAGGCACTTGCCTCCAGTGCCTAAGGCCCTGGGTTCAATTCCCCAGTACGCATATAAACCAGACTCACAAGGTGGTGGCCCTGGTGTTCTCTCTCTCTCTCTCTCTCTCTCTCTCTCTCTCTCTCTCTCTCTCTCTATCTCTCTGCTTGAAAATGAATAATGTTTTTTTAAATTCTTTAAAATAACATTCTTTCTCTGTTCACCCCTTGTTTTTGATGATTGTTCTACTTCATGTTTGGAACCCAAAGTTCAGGTTTTGATTCCTCTTTGGGTGGTTCAGTTAGGATGGTCCAATAAAGGGAGAAACAAAGAATAATGTGGGAGGAAAAGTCAGTTAATATCACAAAATATGATCCTATTAAGTTACCATATTAACATACTAGGTTGAAATTAGTCTTTAAAGAAACTCTGGATACTCTCAAAAAAAAAAAAAAAACAACAATATTAATTGTTCCCACCATTTTTCCAGCATAGTATTTGGAACCAATTGTTGGGCAGTATTTCAAAGAGCATGCTGTACAGAGCAACAAATGTCTCCATGACTTTTTCTTTTATTTTCCATTGAGTATTATACTGTTTGTGATTCCAAAATCTTAGAAATAATCATTATAGTTGAACAAACTGGAATTTGTTATGGATTATCTTTTGAGCTAGGCCCTTTATATAAATCCATGTGATTTTGGGAAAGAGATGGTCAACTTTATTTTCAAGTTAGGAAAAAAAACCACCACTAAACTGAGTTAAAAGGAGGATAAAGAATTTGCATCTCAGACAGAAATCTAATGTGAATGGTGCAGCTAGGAATTGTATCTAGTTGTAGCTCACTCCAACAATTTCTTGCACTTCTGCAGCACAAGTGGTTTTGAAACATCTCACCTTCTCCTGGAGTTTCACCCTATTCCCTCCTGAAGGTCACTCCAGTAAAGCATGGACTTACCCTGTCAGGGACAGGACTGCTGGGGAATGGCTCAATATTCTTCAGACTTGTTCAGGCAAAATTTCCCATCCTAATTAGATTTGAAGTTACTCACTCACGCTCTCAAACCACGCCGAAACACTGTGCTCTTGTTTATTGTTCAGTTCAATTAACAGGTCTTAACTACATTTTTTTAAATGTCAGCTGCTTATTAAATTGACAGGGGTGAGCAGGACTCTAAGTCAGACAAAATATCTTTTTATTTTTCAATCCATTGGTTTGTTCAATGTTCATAGTCCAAAATATGTGAATTTTTTCAGTAACTATGTTTTCACGTTTTTTAGAATTTTTGATACAGATTAAAAGTATGATATACATTCGGTTTGACAGGTTCTTTTCATAGTTGTTTTCTGTTCAATTTTTAACTTTTATTCTTATTCTTGTACTTACTAAAACTGGCATTCTATGACTATAGCCATTGTTTTCACAGAATAAGGATATGCATTGTAGAATTAATTCAGGTCTGAGGTTATAATTGAAGCAGAATTATATATGCATGAATGTAATGTACTAAAATACACATATACAAATTCAAAGGCTATCGCTAAGTTCTTTGATAACTATAATATGCTTTATAAAAGTGGACATTGCTGTTTCTGCACCAATACAAAGTAGAAGCAAACAAAGACGGAATCAGTATGCAGATGAATTTCAACAACCGTCAACATTTTTGAAAACATTAGTGATTCCTTATTGTTCCAGACTAACTAAATCGGGATTTTTTTCCTTTTCTTTCCTTATCTTTCTCTTTCCTTTCCTTTCCTTTTCCCCTTTCCTTCCTTTCCTTTCCTTCCTTCCTTCTTTTCTTTCTCTTCTTTCTTCTTTTACTTTTTTTTAGACAAGATCTTTAGGGTCTTGTTATGTGCCATAGACTGTCCTGAAATTTAGGTTCTCCTCATTCAGCCTCCCAAGGACACGTGTGTCTTCAAACCCATCTGAATCAGATTCTTTTGGGCATGATACTTGAATCTGATATTAACATGAATTGATGTGAATCTCTGAAAGGCAAATGTCTTTTTTTATTAGTCTATGTTGAAACCATCACCACCCTCCAGTGAATATCATAGAACCACTTTCCTGTAACTTAAATCAACTTATCTTCCTTCCTTCCTCTCTTTCCACTCTCTCTTCATTTCTTCTTTACCTCTCTCTTTTCTACCAGTTTTTTTTACCTTCTCTTCCTCCCTTCCTCCTTACTTTCCTTTCCTTTCCCTTTTCCTTCCTTCCTTCCTTTTTTCCTTCATACCTTGCTTCCTTCCTCCCTCCCTCCCTCCTGCCCTCCCTCCCTCCCTTCCTTCCTTCTTTTCTTCCTTCCTCCCTTCCTAGATATACAGTATTCAAAAGAAAGCATTGGCCCTCTTTACTGATTATTCTCACCTACTTTGAGTATAGCTTGATCCTCTAGATTCTTACATCAACACATTTAGTCTTAGCTAAAACTTTCATTTCCCTGTAGGTATCTTGTTCTATTTAATCTCTTACCCTCCTTTCAAAGTTGTGTTTTTAGTAATAACAACAAGTTGTCCAGAACCCTAAATTGCATCTGATTATGAAACAGTGAGGTGACAACAATACTTCTCTTCATCTGGGCATTTAATAAAAAAAAAAAAACAACTCTATAGTCTCAATACCATGTGCTTTGATGCTTACATACCATATCTGCCTGCATACTTAGTAGTGATATATTCCATAGCTGGTAGACAGAGCTTTTACCTATGTGATGACCTCCAGTCCTCTCAAGGGTAACCCTGTTTACCTAAATACACACACACACACACACACACACACACACACACACACACACACACACACCTACATACACAGCTCTGGTAGAATATTAGGAAGTCTAATTCTAGATATGAGGGAAATATCTGTGCCTTCTTGAATCACTAAATACTAAAGAATTATCTCATGTTTTGTTATCCCCTGTCTGCTAATTAAACACATTATGCTAGTATCTATTGGCATTTCTTATTCCAAACACTTTCAAGACAGAAAGAATTTTGTCTGTTTTTTTAAAAATATTTTATTTATTCATTTTCAAGCAGAGAGATACAGAGAAAGAGAGAAGAGAGAGAGAGAGAGAGAGAGAGAGAGAGAGAGAGAGAGAGAGAGAGCACCAGGGCCACCACCTTGTGGGTCTGGCATATGTGGGTACTGGGGAATTGAACCAGGGGCCTTAGGCACTAGAGGCAAGTGCCTTAACCTCTGAGCCATCTCTCCAGCCTTTTTTTTTTTCTTTTAAAAAAAAGAAACCTGTACCCCAGGTTGGTTTTGATGGTCACTGTGCTATATAGTCAAGAATGAGCTTGAATTTCTGGGCCTCATTCACTTTTGAGCATAAAGATTAAAAGCATGTGCAACCATACCAGATTAGTGTGGTGCTGGGGATTTAATACAGGGCCTTATGTTTGTTATGCAAACACTCTACCAACCAAGTTACATCCTCAGTTCCAAACAAGCTTATTTTATAAAATAAAATAAAGTAAGAGAGCTTTAAACAATTCCTTAAAATCTCTTGCATAAATGAATAAACTGAAATTATTTTAAATACATAGCATTCATGTGCTATACTTTTTGCTATAATTTCTTGAGAATGGACTTTTCTTCTTTTATTAAAATAATTTTATTTTTTTATTTGCAAAGGAGAGAGAGGGAGATGGAGGAGAGAGAGACAGAGAGAATGGACATACTAGGGCCTCCAACCATTGCAAATGAACTCCAAGTGCATGTGCCACTCTGTGCATCTGGCTTTTCATGGGTGTTGGTGAATTGAACTCTGGTTGTCAGGATCTTCAGGCAAACATGTTAATTGCTGAGCCATCTCTCCAGGCCCTAGGATGGACTTTTCTATGAACATGCTAGGCATTCAATAATTAGTCATAAAATATATCCTGTCAATAAATTATTTTTGAAAATGTAACTAAATGCAGCTTTGCACAAATGTCATCATATCCTACTAAGGATATGACCTCAATTAACGACATACATGCATCTCCTCACACCTGTAAGTATTCTTCCTCAGCTGTTCTTTGGAGATGATGTGTTGCTAGGTATCCCAGGCTGGGACTTGAAGCAATTATCCACCCACCTCAACCTTCTGAATGTTGCAACTGTAGTCTTTCACCACCATGCCTGGCTCTTACAGATATTCTTATGCTATTTTTTATGAAACATCTTGTCTATTGCAAATTATTCTTATAACATCAGGTTATCCTCTTTTGCACCCCTTCCCATTCCGCTGAGAGCTCTCCTCCTCACTGTGTAGGCATGACTGCACCAGTTGGTTCCTATGGGGAGAACAATGCCTCGCAGTATGCCTTCCTACCCTGTGGCTCTTACATTCTTTCCAACAGTTTTGCCACAATATATGCCTGAGCATTGAGAGTCTATGGAAGTCTCCTTCAGTGTTGAGCCTCGTATTTTCTGCTTCAGTACATTTCGATTCTCCTCAGTGACTCCTGCCGTCTCCAGGGAGAGGGCTCTCGAGCTAGAAATCAGGACTCCTATTGAACCTGCCACTTCCTCTAAAGTGTGATGTGATGGAGATGACTTGTCCAGTGGTAAGCTCTTGACATTCTCTCCTTGTCATTTTGATGGGTCTGTGTCTTCCCAGTTGGGTTACTAACCAAGAGTGAGAGGTGTGTTGATCAAAGGGGAAAACGAATACATTTAGAAGACATTTTGATGAGCATAACTTCTGCCTTTATCTAAAGAACACTAGAAGCTTCTCTCTAGGGTTTATGTCCTTCCAAGCAATAGGACTTTTACTTGGTTTGAGTACCAGGCATGAATTCCTTCCCACTGAGCTGGCCTCCTCCAGTCAGAGAGTAGTTGATTACCCTCATAACTTAGGAGCCACTATTGCACAAGTAAGTACATCTTGCCTGGCTCGTTGATTTGGACTTTCCAGGATCCACTGTTCACAGTTGATGACTTTCCTCTCCTGTCAGCTCGCATAGCACGTTCTGTTACAATGACAGCTAGCAGTAGGGAGAAGATGCCTTCCATCTCAGTTAGAGTTTGCTTTATTAATGCCATGACCACAGCCTATGGTGGACAACCAAGTGCTTTGACAATGACTTGCATTAATTTGGAGGTATCATGGGCCTCCCTACTAACAACTCATTATGAATGGGTGTGTATGTGTGTGTGATATGTATGTACATAAATTAGGGCATGTGCACATCACAGTATACATGTACAACTTCGGGTGCCAATCTTTGCTTTCTGCATCTTTGAAGCAGGCCCTCTCGTATCATTTGTCTGACTAGCTTCCCAGCATGCTACCTGGGCCAGACTCTTGCTTTTGTCTCCCTTCCTGCCTTTTAGGCATGTTGGGATCACATCATGACAAATGCCAGTATCGAAGCACATGGGTTTCTATGGGTACTGGGGATCTGAATTCAGGAACAAAAGCTTGTATGACAAATGCTTTCTCTCAACTCATCTATCTCCTCAGCTCTGTGAGTAATTTTTAATAACATATCTGGGTATATGTTTATTTTTGATAAATAAGTATATGTGTAACCAGGTTTTTCCATAACATATATATATTTATGCAAATAAAAATATGTAATTTTAATAAACAAATATTAAGTAACTTGGTATATTTTATTCATTAATATTCAAATATTTTTTTTCTAAAATGAGTATAGAACTGATTAGAAGAATTACTGATATAAAATAACATAATTATAGTGTCATTTTTTTCTCACTATTCTGTTCTTTGTCTTCTGGTATCCTCTGCTATTTTTCTTTTTACCTTCTACCCTATCTTCTCTTCTTATTATTTTAAAATGACTCTTAATGAATCTGCACAAAAACATATTTGTGAAGGAACAATGCCTGCCTCACCCAAATCGAAGTGGTACTTTGTAAACATCTCTAGTCACAGGATGCTTGTATTTACCATGTCTTCCATACCATTATATTCTCAGGCAGATGAGTCAACAGAGACATCATATTTATATCTACAGAAAACACAACCCTGGATCAACATTAGAACCTTCTTGTTTATCAAATAGCCTTGTGCTATTTGATATTTGATGGCCACAGGTAAATAAAGGCATGAAGTTTCCTGGTCCTGGTAAACACATTAGGGAATTTCTATCCAACAGTCATTCACTGATAAGCAGAAGCCAGTCTTTTAACTTCCATGAAGGTGTCAGAATTTTATTCTACGAGATTGTGCCTTAAGTCATCTGTGTAATCTATACACAGTTATAAGTCTAAGATTTGAGCTGGTAAGAGCAGTCCCCTCTGTGTTCTACCTGATGTCAATCCATCTGACCCTGCCTAATGGAGAAGAGAATCAAGGCATCCTTTGGTAAATCTGACTCAGGAGGAGCGATTAATTGTAGAGAAAGAAAAGCTACTTGCTTCATTTTGCAGGTTAGCACTATAAACCTAGGTATGCTTGGCATCTGTGAGCTCCTGAAATTGTCTTATTACCGTGGAATGGGCACCAAGCCATGCTAGCAGATGGGCAAGAGGAATGCCAGAAACCTGGTCCATGTATCATTTTTGAGTATTAGTGTCTAGAAGTGTACGGCATTTTAAATGCCGATTTTGGGCTTGAAACATACCTGGCGAGAATACCGGTAGACACAGGGGCTCATCAGATGATAGCCAGCACTCACATGGAAGAAAAGATACTGATCTGTAATTCATTCTCTTGATTTTTCTGTTTCCATCAGAATTCGTTTTAGTTTCTAGGATTTTTTTCTAAGAAACACATAGGACATATCACGGAGGCAGGATACCAAAGAAACATAATAGACTATATAAATCATTGGCAAAATCCTTAGCTGATCTCAGTGTAAGTTGCACGGTTTGCAATTATCTATATTTGTGTACATACCTGATAAGAGTTACCGTGGAAATGAAAGTGACGTTAAGAGCTTTGATTTTGTTTTAACTGGTAGGATACAAGCTTACTTTCCTATTGCTGAACACAGTAATGAGTTGGAAAATATCAAGACTGAGTTTGGGCATCAGAAGCTCTTGCGATGGAGTTGCTCCCTCCAGGTTAATAGTAACAGAGTTGGGGTCTCCCCCTCTATTTGAATAGGCTAGGTCTTCATGAAATCTTCACTGGAGAGTGGGGCAATTTGGACACAATACCTATGCTGCCCAAGAATATGAGGGCTGAGAGACATTTGGGCAATTTAGGGATTATTGACAGCTAATGTAGACCACATGGGTCCCAAAAGTGATCTTTGGATTATAAATTATTTAGAAGTCCTTCTCTAGGTCAGTGCCAGTTGACCATATATTTGCTCAGCCCTTGTTTCATATTGGATGTGGCCTTTTGTTCCGAGAGTTTTCTGACATTATTCCACTTGACTTGTACTCAAATAGAGTTAGGGGGAAAAAAGCCATGGAAAATGAAAAGAAGAAATCAGAGAGCTTTTCAAAAATATTTTTGTGTTTAATAGAATTTCCTCTCAGTCTATCAGCAGAGCAGAGTATCATTGCACACGACTTGATCACAGGTACTAAATAATAGAACGCAAGAAACAAACCTCATCTCCCAAGCACTCCAGTGGAAAGTTGAGAGAATTCACCCCTAGGTTCTGAGCTGTTTTTCAGAACATGTTTGGGTGATTACTGGAGACTGGATTTGTTCCCTTCTTTTCTGCCAATGAGCCAGTTTTATGTACATTGAGTGGGTGGGAGAAAATGAAAAATAAAATGAAGAGCCTCCTGCACAAAAAGTGTGAACCTATTACAGCATAAAAAGTGATTTTCTTTTCATATTGGTGTAGCAGGTCTCCGTGGGAAGCCCAACACATACCGAGGAATTAGTATACATACCAGTATTTAACACTCTTTTATTATATCAGAATCTTCCTGCTCCTTATTTTCATCTTCAATCTTTTTTTCCTCAGTTTTATTTCATATCCCAGTTTTGGTTTGTTTCAGTGACATGAACTGCCTTAGATCTGAAACATACAAAGGTAGAGGAAATGTTCTATTTTTAGTTTATCTCTATTTAGTGGATGGGGTTTTCATCTGACAAACTAGAAATAACAGGTGACAAGGAAACCCAAATGGTGCATATGTTTAAGTAAAATTATTTCCAAAATAAATTATCTTTTCTTAAAAAATTTTAACAACAATCTCACAAAAATGAATTCATTAGGGTAACAGATTGAATTTCATATTGATACAATTTAGTTCCCCTTTTAGGGAATTAATTTTATGAGAGAATAAAATTGATATTAATTGCTGAATTGATGTTAACTTCTAAGTGTGGGGACATTTTAAGAATGCTTCAAGTGAAGCAGCCCTGATTAATGTTTTAGAAGTATTATGATGATGGGTATAAAAATAAGTTACATTGAAACTACACTAGTAGAGATGGTTTAAATGAAACTGACACACTTATCAATTTACTGTCTTCTTTGACATATTAGATATCTTTTTTTTCCACTAAGAGTCCCCTCAGGAAAGCATAGCAATACAACAAAAGAACGAAAAGAGTTAAGTATGTCTAATTTGTTCACAAAAAAATCTGAGCTATGAGCTTTTTATGTATTAGGTGTTTTAAGAAGTGCTAGAAAACTCTACAAATCTACTGAAAAAGCATTTGTTTCTTTCTAGAAGCCTCTTGCCCTCCCATTTAGCAATTTTGACATGAGCTACATATTGACATAACCATTACCAATATCTTTCTAACTGCTCTGCTAACAAATGCTTATTTCAATGTGTCTCTGCTGGTGGGTCAGTGCTGGTGAGCAGAATGGCATACATGTATCAACACTTAGTAACAGTGTGCTATAATCTCATTGTAAACACTGAGCAGTATATTTTCATATTAATGGAACTATGGCTGTGTTGTTCAAACCAATAAACGAGCTAAAAACATAGCTCCAACAACCTGTATATTTTCTTATGGTTCCAAAATGATTCACTTTTAAAATCAGCCTATTCTTTTATTGGTAGAAGGAAATGCAAAGTGCTCTCATACTATACATATGCAGGCTGGAATGAAGATATTGCCTGTTGATGTTGGCAGACTGCCTTAGAACTTAGAAATCATCTTCATCTATCACATTCTCCTTTCAAGAAAGAACCAGAGGCTCATGAGGGTTAAGTGGTTCATGTAAGATCCCGCAGCATGGTGAGTGGGCCCAGCACAGAGTGGACTTGAAATCTTCTAACCCTGAGTCCCAGGTTTTCCCATAGCCAAAGCAGTTTCCCTGCAGGGTGCTCAGTAGTATAGGCTTTGGGATCAAATGCCTTGGGACCCAAACCTTGAATTCAATGGGGGGAAAGATTTAACATCTGATTTCCCATATGCTGGGAAGCAGTACTTCCCTTAGAGCTGTGAGAATTGAAGACAACTGTACCTGACTTGCTTTAAGCACAGAGCCTGGCACAGCCTATCGGTCAGGAACTGTCAGGAACCCCTAGCATGTGCAACCATGTGCTTGTTATATTCTTTCTCATCATTTGTATATAGTTGTGTGTTTTGACATCCCTCACATCTTGTCTGGTGAGTTTCTCAAGAGGAATAATTTTCTTTTCTTTAAATCCTCTAGATGCCAGAGAAATGTACTTGGAATGAATGTGATCATGAATGATGCTAGAGAAAGCTTTTGAATAAATGAAAACATGATGATTCAACATGGAGCTTAATTAAACTATTGGAAGTAATTGGAACCCATTATAAGCAACTATCATAGAGAATATGAATAAATAAAAGTCGGATTTTTTTCCCATTTATAGCCCAATTAGCGGTAGTGCCTCTGAATTACTCTACCAATACTTTCAATCAGTTTATTCAATGATGCAGAAACCCCTTGCCATCACATGGCATCTTTTTAATTTTGTCATGTCTAGATTTTTGTTCATTTTAGTACCTCTCGCAGACAAATATTTTTATTTATCATTGGACCCACAATATTAACATCTAGTGGAAGTTACCAAATAGCTGGTTGCTTGCTGACCTTTCAAATTTGGTTGCAAATTTAGTCATATTTAATCACCCATAATGTATTAAAATCTTTGCTTAAAAAACTTTCTGTCGTCTGCAGTAAGCAAAGACAAAAGAATAACTTTTTCTAAATATAAAGCTACCACATCTAAAGGTGGTGGAAAGAGAAACATCACGGTCCGGTGTGGGCGACAAACAGGACAAGGAGTATTAAATGGTAAATCCACTTTGATAATTTCAAATTAACCATTTTTATTCATTTATTCTCTTTTTTAAATTGCTAAATATGAGAGTATGATATTTAAGATTCCTTCAGTCTCGTTACTTTTTCTGTATCTGGGGTCACATACCAGTGTTGTAGGGTGGGTTGTGATGTCATAGAGAATAATGACTTCAGCTGAGGTAAAATCAGCAGGAGCTGATCTATACTCATGGACACCTGAGAGCTTATTTTTAGGCAAATATTCTTGGCAACAACAAAAAGAGTTTGGTAACAAATGACTGTCTGTGCCCCTCTCAGACTTTCTACACTTGTTTTCCATAAGAAAAAAAAAACAAGATTAATGTAAAGATATTTAGAGTAAAATGGTCAGCAATTCATTATCTATGAGGACAACTTCCTAAAAGACCAAACTCTGTGGCCTGGAATTACCTGGAATCATTCTGAATCTACCACTGAAAACGAGGGAGCTGAGGAAGAAAAGGGCCACAGGTCAGCTGGTATGACAACCTCAGAACCCAAGGTCATGAGGTCCCCAGGCTCCCAGGCTCAGTTCAGCCTGAAGGTTGGTTCTGTAGCCCTGAACAGAAAGTTTAGGGCACGTTCTTATTCACCGGATAAAGCAAAGAGCTCCAGGCATTCTAATGCACCACAAATCCTGTTTGTTTATCTGAGAATGTGTTAGCCTTCTAGAAAACTCAACTTCTGATTGCCTCCTCACGAAAGAAAAAAAAAATCCCTCGACCTACCACAATTTATGGAAAACTCTCCCTGTATATACTTTTCCGTATTCTACAGATGCAGTGTTCTTATACACAGAGGTGAACTCATAGATATGTTTATTTTTAAATATGTAATATTTTTAATTCTGTTATGTGGCATCATGAGAATACATGATGGGAAAAGAATAAATCTGGAACTACATGGATTTATCAACAGAAGCAGGGATTTTTATTAGTGGGACCATTATTCCAACTTATTTAATAGATGAAGAGAATGAGGCTCAGAAAATTCATGAGTTAACTTTTGTATTGCTATGAACAAACACTGTCAGAAATAACGTGAAGAAGGAGGGCTTTACTTGCTGACAGCTTCAGACACGTTAATATATATAGGTGGTGGGTGCATGGCAGTGAGCACTGTACAGCACGATTCCCAGGAAGCAGGGAAAAGGCCATGCCCATGTTTAGATCTCTTCTCCTCCCCCCTCGATTCTATCTTAAGCCACTGGCCCATGAGATGATGCCATCCAGAGTAAGGGTGGGTGTTCCCCAAACCCTCAGCTAGTGCAGTCTAAATATACCCTCACAGACACACTAATAGGTATGCCTCAATCTCCTAAAGTGGATCTAAACCCAATGAATTGACCACAATGACTAGTCATCACAGAAAGTTTGACTAATTATAGTGTACAAATTAGCAGCAGATGCCATCTTCTATCATCTCCAATAATTGTAATTGACTTCAAAGACATGAGTTATCACAACAGTGACAATCTCTCTAATCCTTACTATACACAAAACCAATGCTTGGTGATTTGCACACATTATCTCATTTGATGACTCATGATCCCAGTACTGTCACCATCCCCATTTTAGGGTTAGCACTTTGTCTGAGGTCACATGGCAAGCAATGGTAATTTCTGAATTTGACTTTAATACAGTTGGGCTGATGTCTATTGTTCTTAATAGATATTATATTATACATATTATATTAATATCCTTAATAGGATATTTCCATGTACAGTGAGGAAATATATATATATATATAATATAATATATATTAAATGTATATATAATGTACAGTTGTGATGAAAGGAAAGAAAAGGAAACTTGACAGTCAGTATGTAATCAAATGTTAAGCATGATCTATCAAGTCAAAGCAGAAGTGGTAGTAAGGAGGCTCTGAGTAGCAGAGACAGAGTGCAAAGTACAGATCTGGCTTCTGCCTACAGGAAGAGTGAATGCGTGACAGGAAGAGGGGATGCTGAGGGTGGTCCAGGGCAGAAAGTGTGAGAAGCAACTTCCTGAAAGAGGTGTGTAATGGACGGCTACTATGAAGACATTAGTAGTGATTGATCGTCTCATAATTTTGTATGTATCTGCCAATTCAGAAAAGCAAGTTACTTTGAAGAGTCATTCCAGAAAGAAATGCATTGCATTGCATTATGGGATTGTGACTAATCTCTTTTTTCATCCTAAATAAACAAGCTAAAGAAAGAGAGTATCCAGTACTTTTCAGTGGATATTTTTGCATTTTCTTTCCAGGACTAGAACATTGTGAAGTGATTATTGGGAAGAAATTTGAAAAGCAAGTGTGCTATTCAGATAGATTTGGAGGATGGGAAATGAAGAAAGTGTATATGATGATTAAATTTCATGTTTTCATTCATCATTGAAGTTTGTTCCTATTAATTGACCTACCTTCACCACTGTCAAGGAAACATGATCAGAAGATAAGGTAGAAATATTAGCACAGAAATCACTACAATAAAACAATACAAAACCAAAGACATGTTTTCTTTAAAAAAAAAACTGAGGACATATATTCCACTGAGCAGGAAACCCACACAAATAGTTCCAAAACACCAGCTTTATAGTAAGACCTAAAGCAGGAGGGAGAGGGGTCTTTGCCAGATTGTTTGGAGTGCTAGTAAGACCAGTAAAATTATAACAATAGGAAAGCTGTTTTCTGAAGTTGAATTTCATATCTATTGTTGAACATGGTGAGATTTAATGTTCTTGTCACCATAATGGACATTCTTGGGTATTTCAGCAGTCATCAAGGACTTCTGGCATATCCTGGTCCTGTGACTGTCCACCTAAAAGCAATGTTTAGTCAAAACAAGGCAGAGTGACTTCACTTCACTCTTGCAGTCCCTCTGAGAGCCAAAAGGGAGGCTTTGGGTTGATTTTAGCACAGCAGATAACCCTGCAGTTGACCACTTGACCATCCATCTATGTGTAATGTGGCTCTGTTTTCTGTATTAAATCACATAATTAGTAGCACACACATGAAAGGAAGTTCATTCAATTAAGGTCTATCATTTTTCCTTTGTCTAGAAAGGCATTTTCCTTCTTCACAGAAGCAGCCCTTATTAAGTGGAGGGTGGCGTATCTGACGCTCTTCACTGTCAAGACGTTCCAATGATGAAAATATCATCTTTGATATGCTCCACTGGAAACGTCTTGTCTGCGGAGCAGAGACGTGTCTCCCTGGAGAAGGCTGCTTTGTAGCACGGAGCAGGTAAACAAGGCAGGGATGAGGCGCTTCACTAAGTCTTGCTTTAGCATCCCATTAATATGCCTGTACTTCATCCCAGTGTTTTGCAAGCAGGGTGGGTAGTGCCCCTGCCTTAGATTCTGCTCCCGACAGGCCAAGGGCTGGAGGGTGATTCTTGCTGGACTCTGCAGTTTTCTGGCTTTCCCTGTTTGACAGAATCCAATTCTTTTGACCTTCAGGACATGGAGCAGAACTCATTGCTTCCACCTGGCCTCCCCAAGTAAGTCAAGCCATGCTCTTAGAATACGGCTGCCATGGTTAGTTTAATTTTAATTTATTGCAGAGATGGTTTTATGCATATGACTTTATAACTGTGCATGCACCTCGAGACCTCTGAAGGTCAAATAAATAATAAATGCTCATTAAGAGCTTGGTGGTTTTGCTGAAACTGGCCGACAAAGGTGTCATTGGTGATATTTTCATGTGGACAAATAGGATCCCAGTCAAGCAGGATCTAGTATTAAACTATTAATAGCATTTGACTTTGTAGCCTTGGGAAATTATATGCTAGCCATGCCTATTCAGTCATTAAAATAGCGGGACACTTAAAAACTAGGAGTTACTAAGTATTTAATCTATTTCCCTTTTAAGCCACTGGTATTTTCCTGGACTGGGTTTCTTGCCTCTGTGCACATCTCTGTGTGCATTTATCTCGAGGCTGCTAGTGCAGGAGGTGAGAGGGAAGGAAAACCCAGAAGTTCCCAGAGATTACAAGTGTCTCCTCCAGAGTGTTGCAGAAGGAAATACTCACTGTTTTCCTTGTGTCTGTGATATGCAAAGGGTTCTCATGAGCACCCCAGGGTTGGGGAGACAGTTCAGTGGATGAAGCACTTGCCTCTCAAGCATGAACACCAAAAGAAGCAAAGGTGGGAATCCCTGACTCCAAGTAAACAGCCAGACCCTGTTGGAGTCATTTCTTAGCCCAACCATATCTACAGGCCAGAAGGAAGTCAGAGACAATAGAATATGTTGGAAGCTTGGGAGCCAGTTACCCTGGTCAAGAGGCATGAGACTGCTTCAAAGAAGTTTGAAGTCTAGGGACACACCTGAAAGTTTTCATGTCAACTCCACATAAGCCATGACACACACACACACACACACACACACACACACACACACACACACACACCACCACCACCACCACCACCACCACCACCACCACCACCACCACCACCACCACATGACAACAACAACAAAACTGCCAGGAAAATTCTTGCATGGAAATATTGTTTGCCTAGTACCTCCAAAGGAATTTGGCTTTTATCTTCAGCTTGCCCGTCTCCCTCATACCATGGCCAACCTGGATCTGTCTTCCATTCCCAAGGCCTGGCTCTACAATAAGCAGAAAACCTTTAGTGTGCCTAACCCCTTCTATCTAAAAAATATTCTACATCTGTATAATTTCAACATGAACAGAATTTAATTCTCAAAGAATAGAACAAAAATTTGGCAATTTTGGTTAATTGCATACTGAAAATCTCATTAATCAGAATAACAATATAACAAGGAGTTCTGCTTTGCAAGCTGTATCCCAAGTATGCTCTCCTTCCTACTAACTTTTTAAAATGTATTTATAATATAATCCTGCACATATCTTCCCTTCCTTTTTTTTTCTTTCTGTACTAGGTGTTAAATTTAGTTGAGTCATGTCCGCTCTGCAAGTGCTCTACCACTGAGCTGTGTTTCTAGCACATTCTGTCACCTATCCTCAGCATATTTTTAGCTTAGGAAGAACATCTAAACTTTGGATTCATTTTGTTACTTTAATTGGCTTTAAAGCGATAATATTTTTTTCCTTTTTTAATGTTTTATTTATTTGCAAGGAGAGAGAGAGAGAGAGAGAGAGAGAGAGAGAGAGAGAGAGAGAGAGAGAGAGAGAGAGAGAGGCACTCCAGAGCTTCTAGCCACTGCAAACAAACTCCTGATACATGTAATGCTTTGTGTATCTGGCTTTACACGAGTACAGGGGAATCAAACATGGGGTGTTAGGCGTTGCAGGCCAGCCCAACAATCCCAATCTTTTGAGCATTTCTGCTTTCCTAGAAAAAATAAAAGAAGCAGATGCCAGTTGCTTAATGCCAGTTGCATTGTTATTATTAATTGACAAAAGTAAACATCATAGATTATTTGATCACTTATTTTATGTATCTATGACTTGCTTTCCCATTTAAACAACTTCATCCAGGCCAGGAACCAAATTCAAAGGCAATTGTGCCTAATTTCTCCATCAAATTATTAGTTCTCCTCCTTCTGTAAAGTAGCTTTGCATTGGTTGTCCTGAGGTAGAAAAATGAATTGAAAGAACAGTCGAGAGATAGGCACAACCCCAAAGTGTTTTCTCTCCCCCTGTGCTCCCCTACAGACCCCCTTAGTTAATTGTCAATGGGTTAGATTCTGTCTTTCCCATGAATTCTTGGGACCCATCTAAAATTCTTTTATTGTTTTTGATGTCATTGAGTCTTTTAAAAAGTGGATAAAGTTAGTTCACTTTTTTTAAACAAAGCCACAGTTCTCCTTATTTGCATTATTAACTTTACTTTTAAAATTTATAGGCAGCATAGGAAAATAAGAGGAGGGACTATTTTATTCTTGTCAATTCCACATGGGTCTTGTGTCTCCAACTATCTACAATACATATGGAAATCCTATTTATTCCTATAGACTAGTTTAGAGGAAGTGGTTTTATTCAGCCCTATTTCAGCCACATCTTGAGATATTCTTTTAGACTTGTGGGATTCCCAATGTCCTGACAAGTCCATGGAGACTAATAAATATAGTGAAAAAAATCAATACCAATCACTACAGGTGCAAGAATATCACACATTACAAGGATTCTGAAATGCATTATCTCATTCACTCCTCATGACCACTGCTTTAGGGAAGTGTTGATATTTACCCAGATGACAGATGGAGAAGTTGAGGCTGGGAGTACAAAGGGTCCAGGGTGAGCGAGGAGAGAAGATTCCACTCAGTTCTGTCTTAACCTAACGACTGGTCTGTACAAGAGAGGATCATCACCTTGACCTTCATTATCCACAA
This sequence comes from Zapus hudsonius, assembly GCA_004024765.1. NCBI lineage: Eukaryota > Metazoa > Chordata > Mammalia > Rodentia > Dipodidae > Zapus > Zapus hudsonius. Next base: position 130,096 of record PVHP010000491.1, read on the forward strand.
TGGGAAGGATTGCAGCACGATTCACCGGATGACTTCTGTTCTAGAAGAAAGCCAGGATCCAAGAAACTTCACTGGTAAAGGGGGGGGGCTGCATATTTCTGCCAGGCAACCTCTCTGATGAGAATGTAGATCCAATCTGTTATCAATATGCCTTGGCAAGATCTCGCTCGTTTACCGCTCCATTCTTCATAGGATTTGGAATTTCCAGAACTGCAACATGCCAGTCCTTACCACGCTTTCTCAGCACTATTTGTATTTTACATTACTGGAACTGTTGTAGCCAATCACATTAGACAAAAGAGTACATTGTTATTAATTCCAGGCAAAATGTAGGGTTGGGGCCACTCAGAGGGCTCCACACTCCTAATTCTAAGATGTTTGTCAGACATGTCTGTTTTCACTAACTCCCATGCAAAAGGAAAGCTCAGAAAATGGATGTCTTTTTGCTTTTGTATTGACAAAGTTCTAGGAAAAGAAATGTTTTCATGACCCCCCCAAAAAATACTATTGAGTGGCTGTAGTTTAATCTATAATATACTTATTTGTAGCCTCTCTGAAATGTGTCTCCTTTGTGCAAGACTTTTGACATGATTGCTTTTTAAAGCACTGCAACTCAGTCTTGCTCTATAGAGCAGAAGACTTAAAAGTACCCTAAAATGAAACGAGAGAAACATTTCAAGGAAAAGATTTGGCATTAGAAAGCAAAATGGAGAAAGAAGAAACTCTTTAGAAGAGCTCTGATTTACTTAGGAACATTAATTCGACTATTAGTTTCCAATAATGTAATACTATTTCTTCTACCCTCATATTGTAAATGTCTCACCATAAATGAGAAAATAATAAGCAGGATTTTAAGATAGATAGATCTTAAGATAATTCTAATTGTCCTAGTAAATGATGTTTTGGTTTATTTGTTTATTGCTTTATTCAGACAGGGTCTTACTCTAGCCCAGGCTGACCTGGAACTCACTCCACAGTCATTCAAACTTATGGCGAGCCTCCTGCCTCCTACCTCAGCCTCCTGAGTGCTGGGATTAAAAGCATGATCAAGTCATCATGACCAGAAAAAAAAAGTTTTTAAGAGCCATAATAAAGAAGGAAGAAATTTTCAATATTTGAGGCATTGCTCCTAAGGTTTGACTTTTGAACACTGAACACACAAGACAAATAAAAAATGATCAAAAAGGGAAAAGTGGAGGTCTGCCAAGAAGCAGACTTTCCAACTAGGAAGTCAGTATTGCACATATCAGGAGGGCTGTTTTACTAACTTTGCCATCATAATAGCCAAATACTTCTCTGTATTTTCAATGAGATCCAACACAGCGCCTAGAATATCACACATACCTCATGCCTTGCATGTGACCGTCTCAGTTCTCACTCTTCGAAGCTTCCCCTTGAAACAGTAAGAGGAATTTAACCTTTTTTTCCTCCATATCTGGCTTCTGTGCAGACATTTGTTTACACACACGAGAAAGCAATTGATATAACAAATAATAATAATAATAATCTCAAATGTTGAGATTCAGACACTCGAACCACTCTTGGGTCACATATCTGACTTTTTTCATCTGTAAAATTATACCTGTTTCCATAGTTTTGTAGAAATCAAATTAGATAAATCTTGTAAAGGGCTCAAAAAAGATCATTATTCATGGTAGGAGTAGTAGTAGTTATTTTTCAACTTAATTTTTAAAACTGATACATTGAAACAGAAAAAATGACATTTTGGTGGTATTTTATTCTTTCCTTCCCACAACAGAAGGAAATATCTCAGGGAATTATTATTATGAAAGTCTGTATTAGGGGAAAGGGAGGCATTAAGTCACATTAAGTCCATGTGCTTTCCTCAAAAAGATGAGGAGTCAAATTTGATTCTTTGTACACACATAAAACGCTGGGTGAGGCAGCATGCATTTATAATCCCAGCACTGGGGAAGTGGAGAAATCAAGAACTCTGGAGTTCTCTGGCTGGCCAGTTGTATTTGATGAGCTCCATGACCATGAGGGATCTTGTTTTAAAAACATGGACAGTGTACCCCAAGATGATATTCCATGCTTTCCTGTGTCCTCTGCACATGTGTGCATGCCCCACCACATGAACATGCATGCACACATGCACATAACACACACAGAAATGAAATGATTATATTACAATCTTATATGATGTATTGTGATGGTTAAATTTTATTGTCAACTTGACCTATTTAGTAATTTTGGGTGGACCTCTGAGATCATTTATAGCAAGGCGGCTCTCTCAGTAAGGGGCAGGATATAAGGAGTCTCAGAGTAGCTAGAAACAAATATCAATTCGTGGGAGGGCAATGCTGAAGGACTCAGAGACTCAGGGAGTCAACAAGTTTGGGAAAGGGTTGCAAAACCCTGCTGTAAGGCAATATAAAAGGGAAGGAAATCTCCTCCTCCCACCCTCTCCTTCTTCCCCCCTGCACCTCCCCACCTGTTTTGCTGGTGTGTGTATGGTTCTGGTGATGTAATTTTTGCTCTCTCTCTGCTTGGACTTGTGAAAGGGGGCCACCCTCTTTCATCGTTATGGAACTTCCCCTGGATTTGTAATTTAAATAAATCCCTTCCTCCCATAACTGTGCCTGGCTTTTAGGTTCATCCCAGCAGCATGTGGCTGAAAATGACACTTATCTAATAATATTTCTATCACTAAAAAATGGTGATAGAAAAATTTAAAGATAAGTTCTTAGAGATGCTATGGATTTCTCTATCTTATTTTCCCTTCTATCTCTGTAGCCATGCATATTTCTTTGTGAAACATTAAGTTGCCGTTTGGTTTCTCTCCAATGAGTTGCTGTCAAGGAAAGCAGTTGGAGAAATTATTGCCTTATGAAGAGCTACCATCTGGATCCCTCTTCACCCCGAATAGCAATAGAGAGATATAGTCTTGCTTCATTGTCTATACTTCCCTTTAAACATGAAAAGAAAAATGAGCTTGCTTAGTTTACCATAGCTGCTGGACCAGTCATACAAATATGATGGCTTAAAATCACAAAAACTTATCTCAGAGTTCTAAGGGCTAGAAGTTCAAAATAAAGGTGTTACCAGGTCTACGCTCCCTCTGACACCGAAGGGGAGAATTCTTCCTAGCTTCTGTTCTTGTTTGATTTTCTTGGACTTGTATATGAAATGCCTGGATCTTCCATTCTGTCAATGACCTGCCTGTCTTCTTTCCATGTGTCTCTTCATAAAGACAACATTATATTGGGTTAAGAGCACACTTTACTATCATACGGTATTGGTATCCTACAGTCATATTCTGAGGTACTAGAAGTTAGACACAGGCACATGTTGAAGGTGATTCATTCCATAACACTGTAATGCTAATGTTAAGTCACATAGCTTTTCAAGTAATTCCTAATAGCCAGAAATATCACAATGTTGTCAAATACAAATAAGGAAGAGACTCCTCATCAAACACTCACCAAGCCTTTAATGTGTCCACCATGGAAGTATCAGGTAATATATTTTTCACTGAGTTCACAGTTGAATTGAATGTTATAGCTTATTATTCATTTCCAAACATGTAGAGATATACTTACCTCCTCACTTTAAGACGCAGTCAACAAATCAGAAACAAACAAAAATAGGTCTGACCAGCTCAAAATGAAGTTGCAAAGTCTGATCACCAAATGCATGCAGTGCCCTTATTAAAAAGGTGTCTGAGATCAATGTCTTGACTCCAACATAACATGCAATTCTAGCATTTGTATCCATTTGAATTATATTCCACCAGAGTTTAGTCATGCACCCTGTGAGCAGTGAGACTGATCAGTAAAAACTGAACAACTCTTAGTTACAAATGGCTCAGCTTACTCTATGTCCAAATCTGGAGAGAGGCTGTATTTTCTTTGTTTATCCTATTTGTCTATAAGACATGGCATGCTCTCTCTTTCCTTTCATGTGCTAGGGCAGGGCTTCTGCCCTTGTCAGGAAGAAAATTCTGCCTCTATTCTACCCAGCTTTTGAAGGTACATTATTATATTTGACAACACAGCTCAGCTGGTCAGCATCTTGCCATGTTTGATCCAAATCTTTGTGTATATCCTGGGCTTCTTGTTGCTATTGTTGCTTTTGGCTTTGCTTTTTTGAAACAGGGTATTGAGTTGCCCAAACTGGCCTTGACCTTGGTATATAGACCAAGCTGTTCTTAGACTCCAGATCTTACATTCTTCTCCTGAGTGTTGGGATTACATACTTGTCCTGGCTTACATACTAAATTAACCATTAGTTGGAAGCAGGAGAGGGTGGTGGTAGGATTCAGCTGGCCCTTTCTTCCATAGCGTTCAGCATTATTGACAAAACAAGCTATCAAGTCTACTCAGCCATTGCTCAGGAGTGCCAGTCAGAACCTCCCTGTGGGATGCTGATCAGTACAGACTGTGAGAGAAAGAGAGAGAATGAGGTTTCTCACAAAGAACATGATGTTTCCTTAGGTCACTTAAAAATTATAACCTTAAAAAGTCAGTCATAGAAGACCCTTTGCATCTCAGACCGTAATTTTTGAGGACATGATGTAACAGGCTATTTCTAATCTTGAGAATATTTGGTTTTGTTGTATTTCAAATGTTGATGTTAGACTGATATGGAAATGCCAGTTAGTGTTCCAAGGCCAGGTCAAAGGTCATTCTATCAAACTCAATACAGTAATAAATAAACCTGAAATGGTGTTTTAAAAAGAATATGAAATATTACAACTTGTCAAGACTTCGGGTTCATGTTAGCTTATTATTGTCCATTGAGCAGGTGTAACAGTGGGTCTTGCCTCTGCCCTTACATCTTTGCTTCCTGGAGAGATATTTGCCTCCTCACCAAGCCATGTTTATATAAGAGCATTAGCCTCCTTCTTTCACAAATTCTTTTTTTATTGATTTCAATGCATCTTAATTGCATTAATTCTCTCCCTCCATCTATACATCAATAAAGATATTGCATCTTACCCACCATATTTGTGATATCTAAAATTGTGATAAATAATGTATTGCTAATGAAACACTGAGACTATATGGAAGCCTTACTAAAGCTAATTTAGCCACAGGAAAAGACCACCATTAATCTGTATGTATAGGACTTATTTTGAGGGTTAATTTCTGCTAATAAAAATAGTGTCTTAGAGCTTGGACTAGAAGAGAAGGAATATATATATATATATATATATATATATATATATATATATATATGGTGCTTGAACCAGCCTTACTGCTTTACACATGGCCTCAAAGAAAGGAAATCCAAAGCTTTCCTTATGAACTTGGCACTGGCTTAAATATTATCTGTGTAGACTTACCCTCACAGACAAAACCATAATACATATGAATTGTTTATCCTATAGCTATATAATTCTCTCATAATTTAAAAATATTATATTTATGCTATGTAGTATAATCATAACCCATATAATCCATTGCTCTTGCCACAAATAAAACTTTACAAGTATAGATTTTCATAACTTGCTTTGATATTTTGCTACTAAAGCAAATGAAAAATTAGAATAATTTTGGTTTTGCCTGTTTGTGTTTACAGAAAGGAAAGAAAAGAAGATTCTGAATGCATAGTCTTCTTTCAGAAGCTGTAGTTTATATTCTACACCTGTCCAACTATAATTCTTAAGCCACTTCCAGAAATGCTCAAGAACAAGAATCACATGCTTGGAAAATCAGAACCTCCACTGCCCACTACAATACTTCATTGACCAAGCATGTGTTGAGGTAGTCATGTGTTATAAAGCTTCTCTTGAAGACAATGACAATCTAAGTGCAATGAATACCATCTTTACTGAGCATCCCACTTTACAAACTGCCTTGCTATCATTTGTTGTAGGAAGGTTCAGGGTCCCTAGAGTGTCATGTCACTGTGCTCGGGATGTTTCAATTTGAATCCCAGCACAGGCAGACAAATTGGGGATCATAAACCCCAGTACACAGCCAATGTTTTCTAGATCAACAGGAGACCCTCAATACAAGGAACAGAGAAACAGGCAAGGGGGTGGACTCACCTCTCTGTAATCCACCAACCTTTCTGATGCCCTTACAAGGATTTTGAGTGCATTTCTGCCAGTATCAGCAATGGTGAAGTTCACCTTCACTAAAATCTAATTCCAGCACTAACTGGCAGGCCTGCACTAGTGAAAATAACATTCCGGTTTCCTCCATGACCTCAGTCCCGACATGATAACGGGAGCCCTCAACAACTCATTTCTGGCTTGGAATTCTTGATGGTTTATTTAGTTTGACTGACTGTTGGAGATTGCCATTATGAATACAGTTGCTAGGGAAGGCCTGCGTCGTGCTGTTTGGCTTTTAAAGGGGTCAGGATTTTGTAAGATCTCAAATAACACTTATGGCTTAATGTCTGCAAACAATGCAGCATTTAACATTTACTATGCGCAGAGAAGATCATAGTTCATCACTTATTATTCAGAAATTATGTAAAATATTTTCATCATGGAATATGAAGAATGTATTCCAAATATTCAGCTATATAAACAACACATTATAAATTTACCTTAAAACATCAATATGGAATCAAAGAGGTATTTGGGGTTCTGTGACATTGAACTAAATTTAAATATTTCAGAATTTCAACTTTCTGTCGCGTATCTTTCTAGTGCTCTGGTACTATTTAGTGAAGTGAACATATACTTATTTATCTAGAGACTAACACTTTTTAAAAGAGTTGGTGGTTGGCTCATGAGGATTTGAATGATAAAAGTTTCTCAATTCATGACTTGATTGTTTCATCTTTTCATTTTACGTGTTTCAGCAGCATGTTTTGACTTCTTATAAAAGGGAGCGGCTGTTGGTTCCTGGTGTTTATGAAGAATATCAACCACATAGTCCAAGTAAATACGATGTGAATGGGGGGACAAGTAGAGCATGTTTCCCTAGTTTATAAATTTAATCTAGAAATCCTCTCAAAAGGGAAGTAAATTTCAATAGATAACTAAAAACCAGTAACTTGGGTCAGAACAAGCTTACACTGTTGTAAAAGTGTAATATATAAATAATGCAAACTTTAGGCTGTGATTTTTGTATCAAGATACCTGTTTTGTTGACAGTGATGATGAAATGAGTTCCAGGGTTGCAGATCTGAGAAGGAGCCCATGTGCAACAATTAAGAGTTTTAAATCCCTTCACATTATCCATCCATTTGTTTTAGAAAGGAATCATCTCCAAATTATTATTTTAATTATGCATGACACTTAATAGTACATCCTGAAAAAGTCATAAATTCTTCATAATATTTAACCTCATTATAACTCACATGAAGACTTTCTGGGACCAGGTAACCATCTAGCTTGATGTGAGATCACAGATTGGGAGTTAATGAAGTCATCTCCTCCCTGCTTACCTTCAGCTGCCATTTTTCCACTTGACTGTTTACTGTCTACATTTTGAGTATTTTATTAATTTGGTTTTTCCCAGAGCTAGCCAATACAAATCAGGCCTGTGCTTAACCTTTATTAATGAGTACTAATTGCATGCAGACATATTATTGGGTGCTTCAAGAAATTGTCATATTTAAAACTTTTTACTTGCTACAAAAAAACAAAAACTGGAAGAAAAAAATCTTAGCACTAGAGCAGCCCATACTCTTTTTGGTAATTTTATTTTATGGACACAATTAAAATTTATATTTAAGTGGTATTTTTCATGTTTTGACTCTGGTGTTTTGTTTGTTCCCAAAGTACATTTATAACATTTGAATTATCAGTTGCCATTGACTTTAATTAAATTTATTATGGCACTTGTTAGGGAAGGAAAGAATAAAACAAATTTCCAATGGTGCCAGGTGACTTTATACATGTTCTCTTAGCAAATTGCCTTAATAATCCATACTACAACTCAACTAGTAATGTGCTGCTTGACCCTTGTTAGTGTATTTTATGCTAAAAATATGTGCACATCCTCCTTATTCTCCCATAAATGATTCTTTCTGTTCAGTGAATGCCTTCAGTGACTTGGATTGAATGAAAGTGCAGGTATAATGATTCTCTTATTATTTCCTTTATGCTTGATGGTCTCTCAACTAGAGTAAGGAATGGAGGAACAGTTCTAGATAATTAGATCCTTCTTAGTCTGTGTCCCCAAGATACCCAAACACCACTTACACTTTCAGTAAGAATATATATATATATCAGTTATACATTTGCTGTTGGTCACAGTGCAACACACACTCCCTGCCACATAGCTGACCATGGGCTTGTGGGCTTGTGTTTATGTGGGTTCCTCCTTGCATATGGGCCCTTTTTAAAAAGGTGTGTGCCTGTAGTCCCAGCACTGGGGAGGCAGATAAAGGAGGGTCCCTAAAACTTGCTGGCTAGCTAATCTAGACAAATCATGAACTTTTGATTCAGCTAGATACTTTGTCATAAAAATAAAGTAGAGAGTGAATGAGAAAGACACCCAACTTCAACCTCTAGCCTCTATACACACATGCACACATGTACACACATATCCATACATGGACAGACATGCATGCACACATGGACCCTAAACACATACACATACAAAAATTATGAGGTCCAAACTCCTGAATGAACCTCATTCCCAAGATGTGAGTCTTTATATTTACTTTATATTTTAGTTAAAACTATATTTATCTTTCCCACCATTGTTATTTCTCAAATGATAAAAAGATTTTGAAAAATGGAAGAATTACCTGGGATTTTCTAGCAGAGAACTGACAGAACTATGTGATTCCAAATGTTTTCACCACACTGTGCTATCCAGGAAAGCTGTGAGAGGGAATACCCACTTTCGTATGAGATACTGACCACCACACACAAATTTCCTGACCCTTTCCATCTGACAGTGTGGGTCATGGCAGAAGGTAGGTAACATACAACCCTCTGTCTCTTTGTAGTTATCCAAGTTCATTTACCCAAGGAAATCTCTCTTTGTTCTTATATTCATTATTCAGTAACTTGCTCCTTACACTTTTCCTATCTGTGTCTTGACCTTCCATGTGGTGAGATACCACATATTCTTCTTGTCCCCTTTCCCATGCCATTCTTGAAATCTCAGGTCCTGTAACTCCACCTCACTTTATGGGGGATAAATGATAGCTACTTTAGTTTGCTCCAAAGGCAAAATTTTAAAAAATGTGGTAAGTTGACTGCATGGTGTAGAAATATATGTATAGGGTATGATAATGTCATAGTCATCAGTTTCTATTAATTTCCTGGCTATAAGCTCTGATTTTTTTCATCCTGCCCTGAAAATAAATAAAATGATGTATCAAGTTAGAGACTCGGAGGAGGGTGATTATAACTAAGTTATAACTGTGATAAATTCTAAAACTGTCAGGAAGAAAGAGAACATCAAGGAATAGTAGCAATGGAGTGACACTTCTGAACAGAAAAGGGAACGTTATGCGCATGCGTGTAGGGGAGGAGAAAGGATGAGACTCGGGGAATAAAGACAGGATTTATATGCTCATGGTGACCAATAAAAGGACAATCGAAAGTAGATGACAAGAAGAGTGTGTAACTGAAGGCTATGGACATCATGCTGCAGAGGATTCCACACCTGCCGAAACCTACAAGAATCTATTCTCAGTGTACATATTATCAAAATCTCAACTTGGTGAGCATTTTCAATGCATGCTTACAGAAAAGTTCAATGCAGGCTTACAGAATATTATTGTAAGTTGTTAAAGTCTTTAGAACTATTTACATAATATGTCAGGTGAATGATAAATTACATATGCATTGTATTGTTGGCATATATATATATTTTGAATTCTTCCTAGTGAATTAACAAGGTGGCATTAGGAACACAGCTACAAGGCAACATTAGATTGTAGTGTCAAATCTAATTGCATTCAGACACCTTGCATCATAATTCAATTAATCAAAACAACTGACACAAAAGTTCAGCACGGATTTAATCATTAAGGGAAAGTTGATATTTAACCGATTCCAGGCTTTGATAAAACAAGGACTTTGTTTCTTTAGTTCAAAGTAAGCAAACAGAAGTGCATTTGTGTAATGCTTACTGAGGCTCTGTGCTAGATGCATTCTATTGTTTCTGTTAATTTTCATGGCAACCAGGTGACCTGGCATCCTTATCAATATCTGTGAGTTAGAGAAGGACTCTTAAGTGAGTTGAAAAGTTTGTCATTGTTGAGCTGACATTCATTCACTCCTGGGCTTGGTTTGCTTATGCCCTTTGAACTCTGTAGAGTCAAGTACATTAACAGCCCACTTCCTGGAGCTTCTTCATTTCTAGAAATTTCACCAAGTATCCTTCGCAGGAATCATGCCAGGTTTCCAATTTTCCTGTACTGTGTCAATATTCAACCAGATCACTAGACAGAAATCCCAATTTCATAATTACCTGATGTCAACAAATGCTTAGAAAAAGTCAGAGCTCATTTTAACATCAGCATTGTGTACTGCCACAAAAATTCACTTAAAATGCTAAAATGAGAATAATCTGTATGCTTAATGATCTAGAAATTCTCATTTCTTGTTTTACTATTTAGTGACATTCAGACATAATGTCTACAGACATTCTATTAAGACTAAAATGAAAAAAATTCTACATATTAAGGAGAATAAGCCATTTGGACTTCATAGCTATCTAATATTCCATCCTGAAATAAGAAAATTAGTCATTTTCTTCACTTGCCCTCATCGCCTCCAGATTCTAAATAGTTTGCCAAATGCCAGACTAGCCACTGTCATCTGAACTCATTAATCAATGGGGATGTAGTAAGGGTTAATTAATGTTAAATTTAAATTGAAGTTTATTTCCATATAATCTCAGTTCTCTTTAGGGGGACTAAAAAGTATAATGTTTGAATACTTTTTAAAAATGTCTTTATTATGAATAAGTTTATACATTGTATGAGCAAATCTTGTGAATGTATCCCCATTTCCCTCCTCTCTTTCCTACCCACTGGGGTCTCTCTTCAGTGCGCTGAATACTTGTTTATTTAAAGCAGGAAATAGTCAACAGGATACAGAAAAGATGTTATTTGCTCTTAAATAACATTGCTCTGCTTTGGCAGTTGTCATTTTTGTAAAACAGATAAAATTTTGCTATTGGGAATGAGATATAGCTCTCCAAATGATTTTATCCATCATCTGATAAATTTAAAATATTCTTAAATTCATATCCTATTGCCAGCTCTCAATAACTAGAGCAAACAAGGTTTGATTGAATATTTTAAAGGGAAAAAGGAAGCCACGCTGTGCTGCAATGCTCATGCATCATGGTTCCCAAATCTCATGATCCCAACAGAACTTTCCCAGTCTGCATTTCCTTGATCATGGCACATATCATGGACAGTGTGTCAATGTTACTAGTACCTGAGGGAAAGAGACAAGAGGAGAGATTGATTTTGGGTTAAGGTTTCAAAGGCTTCAGTCCATCATCTGCTGGTTCCATTGTTTCTGGGCCCTAGTAAAGCAGAACCTCATAATGGATGGGAAGAGTAGAGCCCAGCTGTTCACCTTATGTTGGCTAGGAAGCAGAGAGCAACTGGAAGGAACCAAGAACCAAAATACTGCTCCATGGCAGCTCTTGTCCTCAGGGACCTGCATCTTCAAACTAAGCCCCAACTCCACAGCTATTCCACCTCCCAAAAGACTATTCATATTTTCAGTCTACTCCTTCTTCACCCAGCCACAAGCAGCCAATGGAAGATAAGGGTTTATTTCACATTTACAGTTTCCAGGGGAAGTCTCATGGTGGAGAAAGTAAGACAACCAGCCCACATATTCATGCAGCAGCAGCGAAGAACAGTAAGTTCTCTGAGATAACTCTGAACACATAGAGGGCTGGACTAATCAACCTCAAGGTTGGCCTCCAGAGGCACACTCCTTCCAACCAGGCTCCACCTTCCAAATTAGCCACCAGTTGGGGACTAAGCAGAAGGCTTCATCAGAAATATATGGGGCTATTTTATATTCACACAACCAATCCACCAATGGATTAAAGCATTGATTAGCTTAGAGCACTCATGACCCAATCACCTCTAAATGATTAGACCCACCACCTGGGACCAACACACAAGTATTTTGGGGAGACAATTCATTTTGTAACCACAACATTGCTTGTGACCCTTCCTTTCCAAATCCCCTTGAAAAACCCCTTGCCTGCCTCATAATTCTCGCTTGCCTAATAGCTCAGAAAGATCTTGATCTCAGGTTTTAAATCAGAAAGAATGATTCCAGCTCAACTATTCAATTTCTTTTCCTAGATGGGAGTTTCCAAAGTATCATGTGAAATCAAATAACTGGAAGTGCAATCAGATGCATCATGAGAGCAAAAAGCGCCCATCATTTCATGGATGAATCACACTTCCCTTCTCCTGATCTAATCAAAAGGCCTTTTCTTATCTTGTTTTCTCCCATACATTCACCAACTAATGTGAAAATGAGTCAACTGGCGACGGCAGCTTGTGTGTGCCCTTGAAGAAAATGTTCTTGGCTAAGATGAACTGAGTAAGAAAAAGTTGGGCTTTATTCACTCGTCATGTTTAATATTGTTAGGCTCAGCACAGTCTCTGCTCTGCACCCATCTTCCTAGCATCTGACAGGTTCTCAGAGGCTCCACATTCATGTGGCAGTGTGTTCATGGGTGTCCCTTTCCATCAGAGTCTCAAAGTCGTATGGTACTTTGTATTATTTCCAGTGGGGTTAGGAATATGTCATGTTTTGAAACTTTAAGAACTATAAAATAGTCAAGAGATTTTTTTTTCCTTCTTACTATATGTTTGATTGCATTCTTCTTTGATTTGGTGTTGGCTGGGAAACGATTGTGAATTTTATTATCCTTCCTGCCATTACTTCTGGCTCCTTTGAACCACAGATTTGGGTTATGCCATCACATTGTGTCACTCCTTGAAATGTTGACTTACTGTTGCCTCTTAAAATGGTGTTACAAGGCCAGAAACAGCAGGCAATTCAATTGAAATCAAACTGATTTCTGTAGATTTTATGTCTCAACATAAAGAACTAAAGTAATGTCATAGAAAATATTAGTAATTAACAAACAGATAACACATAAGAAAAAAGGTAAAGATTAGACTCCTCATATGTATATATTGTTGCCCTGGGATATATTGTTCAAAGGGTTAGGTACAGCAATACCCTAAGATCTCAACAATAAAGCAGCCTTAATACTCACCCACCATGACTCAGGGAACTGAGTGGAAGAGGGGCCAGAAAGATTGTAAGAGCCATGGTGGGGGAGAATATTCAGAGACATGGCCCCCCTCAGCAACAACATACAAAGGGGGAGGGGGTTGGAACCGGGTTGACTCCTAGGCTATCCATAACCCCCAGCCCCATGGACTGATCCAGATTGCCCAGAGAAGAGGATACCCAGCTGATTGGGGACAGGGAGGAGGGAAATCAGGAAAATGGGGACACCAACACATTACTTGCTCATTCAGTGTATCTAAGTATGGATAATAAAGGTGGTTAGTTTGGTTGTAATTTTATTTTAAATTTTAAAAGAGGATCATCTTTGAAATCCCATGATACATTCTTTTAATTGTTATTAAAACCTATTGTTGCAGTCAGCTTTCTTGTTGCTGCGCAGAAAGAACCCAAACAAAAGTGGCTTGTAGAGGAATGGGTTTATTTTGGTTTACGGACTCCAGGGGAGACTCCATTCTGGCAGGGAAAACGATGGCATGAGCAGAGGGCTGGACATCACCTCTGCCACAGCACTGCAAACAGCGGCAGGAAGGTGTGCCAAACTCTGGCAAGGGGGAGCTGGCTTATAACCCCATAAGCCCACCCCCAACAACACAGCTCCATCGAGGTTGTAAAACCCAAACTGCCATCAGCTGAGGATCGATCTATCAGAACACATTCATTTGTTTGTGGGGGACACCTGGATCAAACCATGACAGTCCGCCCCTGGCCCCCACAAACTAATAATCATTCAAGATATAAACACAATATGTTCAGCTCAACTCTTAAGTCCCCGCAGCTTTCAACTGAACCATAATACCAAAAACAAACCCATAATGGCACAGAACATTCACAATGCAAAACATGAGGCACAGCAAAAACAGATTGACCAATACAAGATTTAAAACAAACAGGGCACCATCAATCTCTAACTCCAAGCTCAATGATTCTTAACCAATAACACAAGTTCTCTTGGAGATTCAATTCCGCCCCTCCAGCTCGGCTACTCACAGTCTGGAAAACGTCATCCGGTGCTGGCAGCTTGCCTTGGCACCCATCCATAGTCCTGGAATTCTTTGGGTCTCCATTGCAATCCACAGTTCATCCTCATGGCTCCATCGGGCTCCATGCAGGCAACCTAGCACACCTGCTTCACATGCCGATGGCCATTTTTCAAAAACAAAACTGTGTTGCAAATCCAACGACCCTCTCTTCTTACATTTGCCATACTCCACAGAACCAGGTGGGCTACCAACTTGTTAATCCAGGGGGGAACAAAGCATTCAGGCCCTT
>PVHP010000492.1:0-146214 GCA_004024765.1 Zapus hudsonius
CCAGATCCCTCCTCTGAGCCCTGAAAAGATGCAAGTCTTCCATGGGTGCCCACACTAGCTCTGCTCTGCAAGGGAAGAGTTGCCTCCTGAGAATGGAGCTGAATGAAGGGTATATTTGAGCTACTGTTTCCAGCTCTGCCTAAAGGTAGATCACCCTAGACTTAGTCTCACACCTGGATTTCTAATGCTAGCCATGAGATGTGAGAACTAAGCCCCCAAGAGAGTGAGATTCCATCAGCTGACGGTTACCTCAGCATAAAGAACACCAACTTCTGCCCCCCCCCCCAGCCTTCTGGCTTTGAAGTCACTGAAGAGAATCTGTTTGTGTGTGCAAAGAGTGTAAGAATGTGTGTGTATGTGAGTATGCATGCATGTGTGTACATGAACAGTAAGCAAGTGTGTGCATATGTGTGCATGTAAGTGTATATGTGTGTTTCAGTGTGTGTACATATGTGTGTGTTTGGGTGTGTGAACATGAGTGTGTGCATGTATTGAGCAAGCATATATATGGGTATGTGCATATAACTATATATGCATGAGTATGTTAGAGTGAGTACATATGTATACGTGCTGAACTTGGAATGTGTAAGAGAGTGCATGTGTGCTGTGACTGTCCTGAGTCCCAGGAGAGGTCACAGACAGAAGCTGATCCACAGCAGAGGGTGAGTCCAGGGCGAGGAGAGGTTGGCCTCTGCCCTGCTCAGACCACTTCTCTGAATGTATGGGGGCTAGAGCCATGGCTCTGGACTACACCACCGAGCCCCACAAGTCTCCTCTTCCCCAGCCATCCACTCTACCCAATGCTGGTTTCCCAGCTCCATGTCAAGGGCAATAGGGACACTGTCCCAGAGCTAGCACATCTGTTCTGTCTGCTCCCTACCATCTGCCTCTGCCCTGGCAGAAGAGTCAACAGTGTTGTCCTGGCATGAAAGCCAGGACCCTGTAGAGTGGGCTCTGGAGTAGCTCTCAACTAGCAGCTCTCAGAGGCCTTAGTAGCCTTTAGCAGAGAAACCTTCACAGCCAGTAAGTAACTGATGGTCATCTTCCTCATGATCCCAGCATCAGAGGATGGGCACCATGAACCCCTAGACCAGGATTTCTAACACCACCTCAGCCCCTTCCAGAAGCACCTGTTGATTCCACACCTCCTCCACACTCTGCCCCTTGCCTCTGTGCTCACTCCTGAGATGGAAGCCCACTCCTATTAACCTTCACAGTGCTAAAAGATCAGATCTGAGATTCCCAGTGACATTCCCTTGTCCCCTCAGGAAAAGAATTTAGGGACTCCCTTCATACTAGGTTTACGTATTTGGGGATAGCACCACTCAGCTCCTGTTCTCGATGTCAAATCAGAGAATCCATACAAAAAAGCACCTGTCATTCTTCAAAATATGCAACTCAGCCTCCTCCTGAAACCCTAAGACCTGTAGGAAGGGGACAGACAAGAGCCTGTCCTAGGAGTCTTTGCTTAGTTCTGATCCCAGACTTAAAATGGAAGAGTTCTCTTGTCGTGCCACTCCAGACCCCTGGGATGTACACACAAGACAACAAGGTCCTCATTCTCACATGCCCCTCACCCTCTTGGGCTTGGACTGGCTTCTTACCACTGCCCTCTACCTGCTCATCCCTCTGAAGTTTTATACATCCCAGCCACGCCAGGAGGCCCTGTACCCATATACATTACCTCTCCTCTCACTCTTGATCAATTTCTACCAGGCTCTCAAATAATCACCTTCCCCACTCGGCGAGGGGTCATTCTTCTTGCCAGGCTAACGTGCCCTTTGTTCCTCAGCACCCTCGCTAGGACCTCCCAACAGAGTAGTGGCCTCTCTTATTCTGGGCAGTTTTCTCTTATTAGGCAGTTTTTCAAAAGGTGAGTCCAGATGAAAACATCTGACATAGTGGTGTTTGAGATGACTTGGAGTGGGCTGCTGGCATCTGGCAAGCAGAGACCAGGGAGGTTGTTCAGCACCCAAGTGCATATAACCCTCCCCCCCATGCGTGCACACACACACACACACACACACACACACACACACACTTAGAAAAATGATCTCCACTTCAGCATCTAACAGCTAGAAGCTGGGGTCTGAATTCAGGCTGAGGCCCAGAACCCAGAGGGGATGGGGGGGTTGCTGAGCAGAACAGCAAGCAGGGCCCCTCAAGTCGGCAGCAACCTCCCCCTATTACTTTTCTCTTCCCCTAATCCTGTTGTCAGAAGACAGCCAAGGAAAACATGCACAAGTCCCCACTGACCAGAGCAACAGCCTTGAAGAATTTGTTCCGTGGTAATTAGGCCCATCAGGCCTGCGCATGTGCACTGGACTTGCCTCCCCAACCTCACTAGGATGCTAACCTGGGACACAACAGGGCTGATGTAGCCGGGAGAGGAGTGAGGGAACTGATACCATGTCAGAGGGGAGATGAGGGAGTCTGGAAGACAGGGAATCACAGGGGATGGAATAGAACACTGTGGAGGGGCAGAGCTGGCCTGTGACATATTTAGTTAGGCTGGGCCTTGGTAGATGACAGGAGGCTTGGACCCTCCTGACAACCCCTATAACCAGGGGAGGATGGCTCTAGAGGGAAGAGGCCCGAATCAGCAGTGAGAATGGGCACAAGACCAAGACCCAGCAGGGGACAGGCTCTCAAAACAGAGCTGAGCTTGCGGACCTACTTGCTTCTACCTTGTAAGAATGTCCCCAAATGGCATACCGTGCAGGATCTGGGTACAACTGCTTGTACCTGTCACAGACTTGGTTATGTTTCACCTAGAGCCTGACCGGTCTCCTGTCGGCAGTGTAGACACTGGTTAGTGTCCCATCCCCTGCATTGCCCTCTGCAGGTATAGATTTTTTTTTAAAAAATTATATCTTTATTATCCATAATTAGATACACTGAATGAGCAAATAATGTGTTAGTATCCCCAATTCCCCCATTTCTGTCCTCCCTGTCCCCAATTAGCTGGTATAGATTTTGGCTCTCTTGGAAACCCTTGGTTTGGGTCAGTGTGGCTTGGGAGGGGCTATCCATCCCTCCACCCTACCCTGCTGTAACTGTTGCAGCCATGATCACTGAACTCCAGTCAGAGCCTTTGGGCAGGTGGATTTTGGAGAAGAAATGCTTTTCCTAAAAGTGGCGAGTGTACTGAATGGGAGGGCAATCAGTATGGGTGACATCATGCACCTACCAGGCTACAAGAGAAAGAACAATACAAGCTTGGATAGTAGTTCCCACCTAAGTTTAAGCCAGCAAGCAGCAGATCTGCTAAAGTGAGAAGCCCTGATTGCAGCTTCCTCACCCTAGAATCAAGGTTGTCCCGGCTCCTCTGAGACAGGCTTTAGAACTGTGTGGCCATATCTGAGCTTCATGGCAAGATGGCTTTAATTGGCAGCACAAGGTCAAAGGCCATATCTGGAGATCCAGACTGCCCAGCTGGACCCCTTGCCAGCAGAGATGAAGGAGACATGGTGGAGAGGTGCAGGAGCAGAGGGAAGAAGGAAGGATGGTGTCAACGCACGGGGATGGTGCCGTTGTCCATTCAGCTGCTGACACTGCCTTGTGCCTGGGCCCTGGAAGAAGCTAGAAGAGGACCAGAGAAAGGAGGCAGACAGACTCCAGTGAGAGGCAGTTTTTCAGTTGAGGGTCGAGATTGGGCTCCCACTCATTCTGCTCCCTGGTCACTTGTCATAAACTTCCCATAGGTCTTCCTCAATGAGGTCCCAGGCTTCGCCATGCTGGGATCTCTCCCTGGGGCTCAGCAAAGTGAAGTAGGAACCAGCCAAAAAGTCAGGCTTTGCTCCATCTGACTGTTGCCTGAGACCCTCAGCCAGCTCCTCGAGAGAGGCCAAGTCTTGTGAAAATCCGAACAGAAGAAAGAAGGAACAAACACCGGAAACAGAGTTCTGGGAAGCAGCTTGCACAAGCCCTGCTGTGTGGGGAGCACGGCCTTCTTCGCTGATTTTCTCGTCCAGCTCCATCTTGGTCAGATATTCAATACTTCCTTTTGGAGAACACATACATTTGTTTGACTTGTAATATTGAATTTGGAGGCCGTTCAGCAATTTCAAATTTCAAGAGTGGGGCAGTGGGGAGACACTGTAAATTAAAAAATTCTTTCCTCTTCGGTTTCTACCCAAGATTGTATATTTTTTGATGGCAAAATTAGGGATTAACTATAAACATGTGTTTGTTCAAGCCTGACGTTGTGAGAACAATTACCGAAGCCATCGGTATGGGGGAAAAGTAGGTTGCAGACTGCAAGTCCGCTATGGAAAGCTCTTGGTCTCCTAAAGAATGGGAGGGCTCTGCAAGGAGAGAGAGGGGGAGGGGAAGAGGGAAGGAGGGAGGGGGAGAAAGAAGAATGGGGTTCAGAAGGGACAAGGCAGGGTGAGATCCAGGAGGAAGCATCTGAGAGGATCCTCCCCCATGGGCAAAGACACAGACCTCAGAGATTGCAGGTCTTACCTCCCAGTCCAGTACTGTGGCACCCTGTCTCCAGCCTTCTGGCCCTGCTTCCTCTTCAGTCCTCATTGTCTGACATTCCATTTCTGCAATGCTTTCCCACTGGGCTTCATGGAGTACCTTCTTTCTATGCATTGATGCTGTGCTGGGCTCAGGCGCCTGCCATGGCAGGATAGGAGGCAGCTCCCACTGGGCCACTCAAGTCATGATGAATGGGTACATGACAGGTCAGTGTCACTCCAGAGACAGACAGGGAGAGGCACATCTGTGAATGCCAAGGGTAGATGAGCTTAGGTTCAGGGAAAACATGGAAGAGAAGATTCTTTGAGTCCATCATGTAAGATAAAAGGAATTAACTAATCAGAGGAAGTTCAGGGAGTCTTTCAGCAGAGGGAAAGGCCTGTGCAAAGGCCCTGGGGTAGAAGAACATAGATTTGGGGCTATCACAAAGCCAGTGAGTACAGAAGTCAGGTATGAATGGTGTGGCTGAGGCTGAGGGCCCTGGGGAGTCTTTGGAGGTTTTTAGGCCCAGCTAAGGAAATTAGATCTATGCTTGAGAGAGATTCCACCAGCAGTATAATCAATGGGAAAAGCAGAGCTGAGGGGTGACAGCTAGGAGGGGTGAGCTCCATGTGACAGATGATTAATGATGGATTTGGATCAGCTGTTTTGCTTCAGCAGAGCAGAGAGGAAGACAGGAAGTGGGGCTAGTTTTGGACATGGTGAGCTTGAGGTGCCCTTGGACACCCTAGAATATTAAGGAAGAAATTGAGTCTTGGTTTGTGAAGTCTGGGGCTGCCTGGGTCAGAATTCTACATGTGGGGAGTTTCCAGCATAAGGGTGGTTTGCAATGGGAGGAGCAGAGCTTAAAATCAGACCCCAGGGAACCCCAGAAGGAAAGAGCCAGGAAGAGAAGAGGGACCCAGAAAAAAGAACACTGGTACTGGTAAGGTGGGGTCAGGAGGAGGCCACTGCTGTGTCAGTGAGATATCGGGGTGTCTCTGACTTCTCCAAAACGATTTGAAGCTGGGAGTGGTGGTAAGCAACTAGAATCTCAGTACTCAGGAGGGAGGCTGAGACACAAAGATCACCCATAAACAAACATCATGGAAATTGTGTTAGTAGCTCAGGCCACCAGAACAAAGCACCCCCAAATGGGGTGGCTTGAATAACATTAATTCCCTCAAAGTTCTAGGGCTGGGAATCCAAGAATAAGATATCGTCCATGAAGATGTAGATAGGTCTGATTTCTCCCCAGGCCTTTGTCCTTGGCTTATGGAGGCTTTCTCCCTGTGTCCTCACACAGTCATCTCTCTGTGCCTCCCATGTCCTAAACTCCTCTTTTTATAAGGACCCTAGTCACACTAGATATAATCCACTCAGAGGACCTCCTTTACCTTAATGACCTCTGAAAGACCCGATCTATCAATAAGGTCGGATTCTGAGTATATTAGTTCCTCTTCTTGCTGCTGTGACCAAACACCTGGCAAGAAGTAACTTAAGAAAGGAAGGGTTTTAGTCCATTGTGCAAGGCAGGGAAGGCATGGTGGCAGGAGCCTGAGGCAGCTGGTCACATTGCAACTGCAGGCAGGAAACAAAGGAAAAAGAGGCCATGGAGCCCAACCACAGAACCTCAAGGTCTTCCCCTGTGACCTACTTCTTCCAGCAAGACTTCATTTCCTAAAGAATCCACAACCTTCCCAAATAGCACCACCAGCTGGGAACTGAGTATTGAAATGTATTAGCTTGTGGAGGACATTTCACATTCTAACACAAAATAAGGCTCATAATTCAGCTCATACAAGGTCCCACCCATGGCCTGACAACTTCCAAATCTGTTGGGTGACAAGGGAAAGATCACAGATATGTTGATCCAGACCAGAAAGTCCTTTCAAATTTATGATCATTGCTTACTGTAGGGGATCAAGGACTCTCTCTCAAGGAAATACCCAGATGAGTAATAGAGGAATGACACCTGACATTCTCCTCTGGCATCCATGTGCCTGCCAGTGCATCTGCGCATACAAGTGCAACACACACACACACACACACACACACATAGTGGTGAGTGGACTTTGAAAAGTCACCCTATGCCATTATCCCTATGCCATCCAGCAGTTGGGGTCCTTGGAATTTACTTAAATTAGCTAAAAACTCATGTCCACACCAAACTTACAGATTGATGTTCCTAACAGCTTTATTCATACTTGTCAAGACTTGGAAGCAACCAAGATGCCATTCAGCAGGGGATTGGATGATTACAGTTCAGGACAGCCAGAAGATGTGACCTGCAGAGGTAAAAAAGGGCAGGGGGAAGTCTTGAAGACACAAGGTAGGAGTGGAAGTGCTTTGCTAAGTGAGAGAAGCCTATGAGAAAAGGAAGCCTCCATGCTGGGATTCTGGCTCCCTGAGGTTCTGTGATATCCAAGGCCACACAGTGGAGCTATAGAAAGTCAGGGCTCACGAGATGGCAGATGGAAGGAGTGTGACCAAGTACTGTGCAGGGGTGTTCAGGACAGTGAGCTTACCCTGTATACCACTGCATTTGGTTGGCATGTGCCATTATCCATTTGTACAAGCCTCAAGAACCTGCAACACCAATGACCTACAAACCTGAGTTAAAAGCCTGAGTGCCTGAGTACATCTGGGCACGTTGATGGTGTCTGTGTGAGTCCAGCCATTGCCAATGTGCCATTCTGGGATTCTGATCTCAGGGGATGCTTCACTAGCCAGGAGCACCAAGGTCCACATGAGCCCTGCACCTGTAATCCCAGCGTTGTGAGGCAGAAGGAAAGAGGAGCACAGATTTTACCTACTGAGACTTTGTCCAGAAAAAAAAATTTAAAAGGTCTATTTTTTAAAAGGTATTGAAGCTAAGAGTGATGGTACTCACCTGTAATCGCAGCACTGGGGAGGTGAAGGCAAGAAGATCAGGAATTCAAGGTCTTCCTTAGCTACATGTCAGCCTGGGCTACATTAGACCCTATCTCAAAAAATAATCAAAAAATCCAAAATTATAAAAAAGAAGAATTACAGTTATTATTTCTAAATCAACAAAAGTATTTACCAACATAGCAACAAAAAGGACATTCAGTCAAACTACCATAGAAGGGCAGCATGAGAAACACCAGGCAGCCTCTGGCCTGCAGGAGGAAGAAGAGGAGGCAGGATTAGCCATCCAGAGCATGGGACTTGAGGACCAGAAAGCCTCTCATGTGAGTTCCTCATTATGGAGCCTTCCTGGGGTAATAGAGAGTGGACAGTGATGCCTGATGGAGCCCTGGGAGAGCAAGGAAGACTTGCAGAAAGAGGCAGCTTCCACATAGAATCTTGAAAAGAGAAGAAGGCATTCACCAGACCCGAGAGGAGGCAGCAAGGCTTCTGTGACAAGATGGAGGGAGAGAAGGAGGAGTGGCCATGCATGTGCAGAGTCTTCTAAGACAGATACCAAAGCCAAAGTCACCCATAGGAGGGCACACCCCACACTGCAGCCAGTCCAGCCTATCCTTATTTCAGCTTGGAAGCAGGCCCCTCAGTTGAATGCTAGCTGAACAAACTAGCTGGCTTGGACTGGGGTAGGTGCTTGCAGGCGAGGGGAAGAAAAAGTGTCCAAGGAGCTGGGTGACACGTTGAAGGTCAGTTCTGAATGGACTGCAAGGAGGGTACAAGCTGAACGCCCCTCCCCCTCCAATCATGTGTTCTTGCAACCCTGAGCTGAGGCAGAGGGCTTGCACCGAGTACATAAATGATTCCTAATACTCAATAAGGAATAAAGAACCAGCCCCATAGGAAAGTGGACCAAAATCTTGAAGAATGCTTTCACAAAACACCTTGCCATTTCATGTGACAGTAAACACACAGGAAAGAGCTAAGGCAAGGTCAAAGTCATAGCAAGTGAGGGGGTGAAGTGCACACACCTGTAATCCTAGTACGTTCAAAGATGGAGGGAGGAGGGTCAGGAGTTCAAGATCATTCTTGGCTACATAGTGAGTTCATAGCGAGCCTGGGATATAGAATACCTAGAATGCTATGGAAGGGAGGGAAAGATTGTATGATAGCTTTGGAGAGCTGTCTGGAAGTTTCTGGGAAAGTTGATCCTTGGTATATGCTAAGAGTCAGGAATTCCACCCCTGGATACATTCTGAAGTGTGCTGGATAGAGTCATTGATGTGATTCTAACAATTAACATATCCACTCACTCATCCTGGAAGTGTTTAATGCGGATCCCTATTTGCCAAGCCCTGTCCTGGGAGCTGAGGACATAAAAGTGATGAAAAAGGCAAATGTGCTTGGAGATTTCACTGTGGAAGGAGAGACCCAGGTGAGAGTGGGCTCCATGGGGGTGTGGGCTTAGAAGCACACTGGGCAGTGAAGGAGAGAGTAGTTAGGCTAGAAGCAAAAACATAAGAATTTGGTGGGGGAGCCTACCAAGAAGACAGCCTCTGAGTGTCTGAATGGCAGTGAGAGGCAAGAGGAAGTTGACTGTAGCAGGTCAAGAGGGGGAGAGTCTAGGCAGGAGGAACAGCACCTGCAAAGGACCTGGGGCAGGTGTTGGAGGAAAAGCCAGGAAGCCAGTGTGGCTGAGGGATTGGGAGCTAAAGCGGAAGAGGAGGAGAGAGCAGGTAGAGAGAAGAGAGCAAGTGGAATGGCAGGGCCCACTCCCATGTCCACCGTTCTGCAATGGAAGCTGATGGAGGCTAGGCTGCTGTGCCCCCAGAGCATACCTGACACTTTGTAACTTATTAACTGCATCACCAGGACATGGGCTGTCTGGGATCCAGTGTGTCCTCCATGCCACCAACCATCCTATGACCCATAAACACCCTGGCCTTGGCTGAAACTCTCTTGGTCATATTCCCTGCAGCCTAAATAATACCCCTTTAATAAAAAGAAACACACGGCCCCATTTATACAGAGTGTAAAATAGATTAAAATAATTTTAAGTGCATGAGTCACTCAGAGCCTTTTTTTAAAATCACAAACAGCACTTTGTGGCAAGGACAGCCATGAACAGAAACTTGTCCTATGGGGGACCCCAGCAGGGCTAGGGATTGGCCATGTGTGGAATACTTACTGCACACCCTTGCAGACTGGCTTTTCTGGGAGGGGAAACCAACTCCCGCCTTATTCCCATGTGGTAGGTGACAGCGGGTCACCTCTACTTTGCCCATGCTGGGTGGCTCTGCACATTGGGTATGGGGGAAATAAATGATGCTTCAGATGCCACCTATTCATCTTGGACTGCAGCCCCATCATTTACTGAATGACTCTAAGGGCTGGAGGTTCCCACCTGGCAGGGCAGTCCCCCTGTGTCCCCTTCCTGAATTGCCTGTCTCCTGCTGCAGAGAGCTCACCCCTGGTAGACATTCCTAGAGGCTGGCACTTGGGGACAGTGTCTCTTTACTGATACTAGCTTCCTGAGGATAGTTCCTTCTCCTTTCTCCTTGTAGGCACACTGAGATTACAGACTACAGCACCCAACTTTTTATATGGGTTCTCATCATCTGAACTCAGGTACTCACATGTTGCGGTCAGCTTCCTAGTTGCTGCGCAGAAAGAACCCAAGCAAAAGCGGCTTGTGGAGGAAAGGGTTTATTAGGCTTATGAACTCAAGGGGAGACTCCATCCTGGCAGGAAAAACGATGGCATGAGCAGAGGGTGGACATCACCTCCGTCACAGCACTGCAAACAATGGCAGGAAGGTGTGCCAAACATTGGCAAGGGGAAGCTGTTTTATAACCCCCATAAGCCTGCCCCCAACAACACAGCTCCAGAGAGGTTCTAATTCCCAAACTGCCATCAGCTGAGGATCAATTACCTAGAACATGTTCATTTGTTTTTGGGGGACACCTGGATCAAACCATGACATCACACTTGCCTGGCAAGTGCTTTATCTACTGAGCCATCTTCCCAGACCTCGCCCATTTTGTTCTTGCTAAAGCCCTTTTCCTTTTGTGTCATATTGCAGTCTTTCCTTCCTTTTCTGAGAACTGTCCGTCCTCAAAGCTGGAACTGGCTCCCATTGGGTGAGGTCTCACCTGTCCTGCTTAGCACCCAGACAGAACCGCTGCCTGTAGGTTCTCAGCCATGCTCACTGACAGCATTGACAAGAGAAGTCTGGGACTGGGGGAGAGTGCACAATCCTGATGTGTGTCACCTCTACAACAATAGTGGCATGCTTGTATTCTCAGCACTCAGGGAGGAGGAGACAGGGGGTCAGAAGTTCAAAGTCATCCTCCACTACATAGCGAAAGCAAGGCCAGCCTGAGCTACAAGAGACTCTGTCACAGAAACATAAAGAAATTGAAGAGTGTACCAGTCCAGAAGGGAAGGAGGAGGAGACCAGCATATGGTACCTGTGAGACAGCACACCAGGAAGCTCTTCAGAATGTCTCATTCATTCATTTCTTCATTCCCTTTTTTGCACTTGCAACCAGAACCCAGAACTTCCTTACGTCTTACTTGTTACACCATGCTTTTTACCTGGTGGAAGGAAGAGAGGAACAGCATGCACGTGGGCACGAGGAAGCTTTCCATCACTTTGCATTTTCCCCAAGGTCTACCAGGCAAGGAACTCAGCTCCCGTACTTCTGTGCTCAAGGTCACACTGTGGTCTAGGGGACAGCCGAGTTCTCTCCCATCTTACAGTCTCCTAGAAGGCCTTTTCTTCCTCATCTTGCCTTCTGCCAGTCTCTTCCTGTCTCCACTTTTTGTCCCCTCCCCCCTTGTTTCTCGTGTATTACTTTTTCTCATTTTCTCCACGTGTGGGTCCAGTTTTGACGCCTCTCAGTCGCCCCACCCCAATCTCTCTCCCCTCCTCCCCCCCTCGCCGTCGGGGTCCCTGGATCTGGGGCTCCAGCCCCAGGCGACCGGGCCTGGACAGGTCCCACCTCCACCTGCCCCTTCCTGCGCACTGCAGTCGCTGCCGCGCAAGCCCATCTAATGCATTTCGCATGGCGCGTCAGTCAAACGCCCTTCTAATGTCCTTAAAGCACGCAGAAAATTGCAACCTTATGAAAAAGAAAGAAAGAAGGGGAGGGAGCAAATTGCCTGGAGGAGGCGGAGCTGCGGCAGGGCTGGGGCGCAGCGCACGTGCCCCGCTGCAGTCGAATTCCCAGGGAGCGGGCGCGGGGAGGAGGCGCCTCGGACTTTCCCTGCCTGGCAGCTGGGCAAGAGCCAGGGCGCTGCCCCCTTGAGACCACTTTCTGGGTTCATCCCCCTCCCCCTCCCTACGTCTTCCCCACTTCTACCAGTACCTTCCTTCACACTTTTGCCCCACAAGACCTTTGCATTTGTTACATTCTCTCCCCGGTGCCAGCAGGAGTCCCTTTCGTCATTCGGGTCTCATTGGGAGCACCTGGCTTACCGTCACTGGACCGATCAAGGAGGCAATTCAAGCTTATGGTGTCAGGCTGTGTCTCCAATGCCCTTCCACACCCTAACTAATGTTTTGTTGAATGCTAGGAGCCTACCATGTAAGGTTTTTATTAGAGGGTCTGTGAGACCAATGACACACACTAATACAAAAAAAAAAAAAAGCCAAGTTACCAATGACCCTTCTACCACCTGGGAATTTTATTTTATTTACCCAAATATCTCTTTTAGGATAGTACATAGGTTTTTTTTAATAAAAAAAATCTCTCGCGTTTGTATTTAAAAAATAAAGGAGGGTCTTGGGGATGTTACTCAATGGTAGAGTGCTTGGCCAGCATTCCACTAGGCCTGGGTTTGATCCCCAGAACAACAAAAATAAAGTTAAAAGGAAGTTAAAAGGGAGATCAATTGGTTGAACTGTTCCAAAATATTCAAGGTCAGCACTACTCGCCAGAATGGGTCCTTCTGCATTCCACCAACCCCTCCACCTTGTCCTCACTAGCTCAGCTTCTATCTCATGGCTGGGTGGACCATGGTTTCCTCAGAACTGCACCCCCTGAAAAGGCTCCACCTGTCACAGGAACCCAGCCATTTTTGTGTGAGAACTGGGACAAATGTACTTTTGAAAGCATACAAATAGGCTCCCTTCTAGAAGGCAGCAAGGGCCCAGAAGGGTGGCCATGTCCTTGAGGACCTCTGACCAGGCCAGAAAGCACCCACTTGCCCGAAGGGGACAAGTTAGTAGTGGCTTAGGGGCCAAGGCCAAGCACACTCAGAATGTTGCCTGAGACACACATCACCATTGGCCACATCCACTCCGCAGAAGTGCAGAGTCCAGGGGTCCCTCACCTGCTAAGTCCCACCCGTCCCTCCCCCAGGCCTGGCACAGCTGAGGTCTGAAGCTGGACGGAGCTGAGGAACCCCCCTACCCCCCCCCCGTCTTTTGAGTTCTTCCTCCGCTTGCTCCACGGGTGAGGCTCGGGGAGCACTGAAACTACAGGGCGGCAGCCTGGCATCTCTAACAGAAACGAAATCCGGCTGTGAGACCCTAGAAAACCCGAGAAAGCTCCTGACTTCTTCTGAGACCTTGGAGTTCTTTAAAGGAGGCAAGCCGAGGATGTTTTTAGGGCACTGAGAAGCCGGCCTTTTGGGCACTCCCAGCTGGGCCTGCTCGGAGCCTCAGTTTCCACTGACAGCGTCCTGCAGCTTCAAGAGACCTAAAAACACCCGTCAGTTAACAGGACCGACCGACCGGGATTCTTTTCTGAGTTCCCATCGCTTCCCCTTCAGGGCAGCCATAACAGGGAGAGAGCAAGCCCGTGTAACCTTTCTTTATTTTTTATTTAGTAGGGTGCAGGAGGGGGTGCAGACACTCGCGCCCATGGCCATTCTGACGGTACTGGGGCTCTGCATGCAGTCAATAACGGGAAGGAGATTCCGAGACCTGCAGAGGAGCACATGCCCAAGTCTCTCTGAGCCAAGTCCAGAACCACCCCAAGCTTAGCTTTCCCAACAGGGACCCTGGCTCCCGCTTTCACAAGCCAAGAAGACGATTTACTCAGGACCAGAGGCCCTGGAAGCCAGGATGCAAGTCCCCGCCGCCACAGCCACCCTGCCCCAACCCTCCCGGACTGCGTAGCCGCACAGATCCAGGGCGCGGAGCGAAAAGCCAGCGCGTCACCGGAGCGGTGCGGCTCTGCCCGCTCTCAGCGCCCCCGTCGCCCCCTGACCCGGGAGATCCTTTCCCAACGATCTTGGAAGTCTCGGGCGCTATTTCACTGCCCCAGGGCCAATAACTAAGACGGGACGTTCCAGCAGGCTTCCTCCCACAACCATAGTCTAGGGGATGAGAAAGCTAGCGGTGGCCACGGCGGCACTACGTCTGCGGTTTATTTCCCAGGACCTTGGGACAGAGAGGGGACTTGTGTGGCAAGAGTCTAAGAAGAACCGGAATGAGAATGCTTCCTTTCCCTAAGCATCCATGCCCTGGGGTAGGGCCCAGAAGGAGTCTCAGTGCTGGCTGTCCCGCGACTGAGCTTTCCTTCTTCACTCGAGGAGTCTTTCCGGCTTGTGACTGACTGCGCTCCTCACGGGAGCCGCCTGGAAGCTTCCATTGGCTCTCAAAGATTCTCAAAACAAGAAAATTCAGGTCTGCCCCAGAGGGATAGACACTCATCTAGCTTTTCCCTGGCCCAGGAGCTTGGTCTGTGTAGAGATCACCTGGTCCCTATCTAACCAAGCGGCAGTAACAAAATTTCCCTTCTTCCCACCCCATTCTGCCCTTGAATAGGACTCCCACCCACTTTTGAGACCCAGCCTTCTCCACGGACCTGCTGGTAAACTTGAGTTTCCGACCTGCTGGTAAACTTGAGGTTCTGGTCAGTTTCCCCATCCGTGTCTGTGATGGGGTGCACTGAACCTTAGGGACCTTGTGCGTTGATTCATCTCTGAGCCCTCTGGCCCTGCTGGGTCCAAGCCAGAGAGAAACTTCTCTTGGAGAAGCTTTAAATACTCGTAGCAACTAATTTGCCTAAGATCGCATCCTTCAAATTTAGCAAAATGGGAGGGCCCTGGAGGAACTGTGATTGGTTGAAAAGGAGCTCCTCTGTACCCATCTTCAGGTCCCCATGGGTTCTACCCTCCTATGTTCCACATTTTTGTCCAGTTGACAAAAGATGAAGCCAGGATTCTCAATATTCCAGGCCTCCAAGAAACAGAACTTGGACCTTCCCTTTGGTCTCCTTTGAAATGGAAAGATTAAACCAAGTCTTGTTAGTGACCAGCTGCTGGGGTCTGTTATAAGAAAGTTACCAACCACTGCTGAGTCGAACTGACCTAGGGGTAACCCCAAAGGCCGGAAGGAATTATGGGGCACAGTCACACACGTGATTTGTTCCTTCCAGGCATCCAGAGTTGTAGCCTTCAGGTCTGGCAAGTAGTCTGGGAGTTGTTTGCCAGGCTGAATTAAGAGCCTTGAGCAGTCAAGAGATGGCTTTCAGGGCCTAGCAGGACTGCCTGTGGCCCTTCCAAAGTGTGGGTTTCCTCTGTTTCTGTGGCCTTTAAACTTGGAGATTCTAAGGAGGAGAATCCAAGCTAGGTTCTAAGAAAGGACCGCACAGCTCCATAAGAAAAGGACAGTCTCCATCATAATGAAGGCTGAGATGGTAGGGTAGGTGCCACATTCAGCTGGCAGCCCTGTCAGTGTTCCCATTGCTTTCTCTTGTTTGGGGACCTGAAAAGATCTGGCTTTATATTACTGTTGGGAACTGCATAGCCAAATTATGTTCCATCCCTGACTGAGCTTGAGCTAACAAAGTAACCATCTCTGTTTTCATCCCATTGCCACCCTCCACAGCAGACAGAAACCCACAGGTGAGATGTAAGATCTCCCACGGGCTGTGCTGCCAAGTTGTACCCCTTGAGTGACAGGACAGTTCTCTCTCTGTCATGGTCCGGTGCCCTCCCTGCCCAGAGAGAGGTCTTGGTGATCCGGGTGCTTCCCCTCCCCCACCCCCTGCATGTGTCCAGTAATCAGCTCCCATATATCTTAGTATATGCAGATGGGCAAAACCTCTGCATATACTAAGATATATGCATATTCTCCTCAAAAAGGGGCTGATCAAGGTCCTGTGGTGGTGCATGCCTTTAATTCCAGCACTCAGAAGCAGAGGTAGGAGGATCACCATGAGTTCGAGGCCACCCTGAATCTACATAGTTAATTTCAGGTCAACCGGGGCTAGAGTAAGACCCCCACCTCAAAAAAAAGAGGGGGCTAATCAAGACTGTTTCAAGGGTCCCACGGTTGGTCCTTCAAGTTCCAGGAGACCTAAACTACAATAGACATGGCTCTGAGTTCTGGGCTACTTCCTAAGGTGGGTGGTCGACTACTATCCCCAAAGGCACCCACCGGTTGGGAAGGAAGGAAGGTGGAGTCCAGACTTCCCACGTTGGCTCAGGGTTAAATCAATTCAATCCATGTGTAGAACTTTTGCAGCAACCCAGCTGCTCAAGGTGGGTTGGGTGGAGCAGACTCCATGGAGTCAGAGGAAAGGATATTTCACAAGCTACTCTCCTTACCACAGTTCACCCTTCCTCCTCCCCTCCTGGACTCAAAAGCCTCAGCAGCAAGCTCCACTGTGTCATAAAATATTTTATTGGAAAAAAAGGTCACCATTTTCGTAAGACAGGGGTAGAGGCCCCAGCGACGTTGAAGACTCAGCCTCAGGTTGAGCTGCCAGGATATCTCGGTACGCCCTCCTTCTAGGGGGCCATAGTGGCCTGTTCCCAGCAACCTGGTCCCCCTATGCGCACAGAAGCGGGTGTGTGCCAGCCGATGTCCTGGCTTGGAGGGCCGGCTCGAGGCGGGGGTAGAGGTGTGGGCAAGGAGTAGGGCGTGAATGCACGTGGAGCGCCCGCCGCACCGCGGAGCTCGGGAACCACTAGAAGCTTCCGCCCCGCACAGGACGCAAATTTCCCATTTTAGGGCCAGCAACTCGCTGAGTCCTGGGTTTGGCTTCAGGGCATATGTCCTTCTTCATTTGGCCCCTGTTTGTCCGCATTCAAAGAAATAATGAAACGTTAGAAAGCAAACGGCGTGGATGCGCAGGGCCGGCGTGTGGGTTCCCGCAGGCAGGACGGTCCGGCTCAGTCAGTCCTCACGGGTCCTCTCGCTGGGCTCGCCTGGGACCTCCACCGGCTTCTCGGTCTCCTTGGCGCGCTCCTGCTCCGTGAGTTGCTCGCTCGTGGGGATAGAATTCTTCTTGGGCCGCCCCTTGGGCTTGGTAGGGGACTCCAGGCCTCCTCCCTGAAGCACCTGCTCGTAAGATGACCAGTATACAGGTGAGGTAGGAATCTGACCACAAAACTGAGGACCCCCGATTCCCAAGTTCGAGGCTAAAAGACCCAACCAGGATACCAAGAGCCACTCCCAGCCCCCAAGGAAATGACAGCTATTTGAGCTCTCCCTGGGAAGAGGGTGCCCAAGATGGAGGGGTTTGGGGATAGAAGCGGTCTGGAAAGAATGCTGGCTCACTAGTGCAGCCAAAGGGACAAAAAGAACTGAGTCCTCCGGTTCGTCATGAGGCTAGACAGAGGTCTTTGTGGGAGGAGAGTGAAGAGGCAGCTCTTGGAGGGCACAGGAGCATAGCCCAGGAAACCCAGGGCATGAGGGCAGCCACACTCACTATTTTCTTCCACTTCATCCTTCGATTCTGATACCACGTTTTCACTTGCAACTGGCTTAGGCCCAGGGACTCAGCGAGATCTATTCTGGAAAGAGCAGCGGAGCACCCTCAGCTGGATAGGCGACCACCCGCCCACCGGCTGCTGGCCCCAGCCTGGCCCCGCATTACCTGTCCGGGGTGGAGAGGTACTTCTGCTTCTCGAAGCGTTTCTCCAGGCCCATGAGCTGCAGCTCAGTAAACACAGTGCGGCTCCGGCGCCCTTTCTTGGCTTTCGCGCCTGCTTCCCCAGGGCCCGGGGCCTCCAGCTTCCCACGGAGTTGGAGTTCCAGCGGCAGGTGCGGTGCACCGGCAGCGCCAGGCAACCCAGGCCCAGCCGCAAGCAACGCCGAGCCCAGCCCGGAACAGCCCAGCGGCGCCAGCGGGAACTTGAACACGGCTGCCTGCTCCGCCTTCAGCACTGCTGCAGGGAGAGAGAAAGAGAAGCGTGAGCACGAGCTGGCGGGCCTCTGCTCGAGGCAACGACCGCCATCCCCAGCTAGAGCTCGGCCAATGCCAGCCACACGCGAGGGTTTGCGCCAAGCTCCCAGGGTGAGACCCCTGAACGCAGTATCCCGGAAGCCTGGAAAGGAGGACCCGTGTCCCACTCTGTTCTTCTGGGAATGTTTTCTGGGGGTAGGTGGCGGTCAAGGCCCCAGCTGCCTCTGAGATTTCGGGGTTCTTAGGAACAAGTTCGCAGTAGCCTAGAGGAGTGAAGTGTGTTTTTCGTGAAGGAAACCAAGAAGAAACCAAGTTAAGGAGGTGGTCGTTGCGTTGCACCAAATCCATCAAATCGGCACTACCGCTTTTGAAAAAGAAGAGAGTGGATATTTGCTCTTCTGGGCGAAACTGTAGCCACGAAGTTACCAGAGGACCCGACATCATCAGGGGGATGGTTGGCTTGGTTGCATCCCGCCAAATTCCAAAGTATTCTGGAAACAGTAAAATTGTTCTCCTTTTCTCTGTTCATGAAGATGCATTCGTGTCCTTTTGCCCGCTTCAAACGAATTACCAAGAACAGAGCAGATGGACGTGAAAGGTAGCAGAGAGGTTGGGTCCCAGATGAACTGGGGACACCGCGGAGGCAGAGTTAGAAAGGTGCCCAGTGCGGCTGGCTGGGCTGCCGGCCCAGTGCGTGCAGCCAGTTCCCCTGGCCCTTAGTTATTTTTTTTTACGAAGGGGTGGGTCCTAGACCCACTGGAATCTGCAAGAATTTATCAAGGTGCGGGTAAGTGTGCAGAGGACGGAGAGCGGATTTGAGATTTTTTAAGGAAACCTGGTGGAGGCAGACCCACTCCATCCCACTGAAAGAGAAGGAAGGAAGCTAACCCATGGAAGTAGAAGAAAGGGAAATGGAGGATGGTGGAGAGAACAGAAGGGGCAGAGCAGGTCCCCAAAGAAGCAAGAGGCAGAACTGATCTAAGCAAGTGGCTCAAGGTCCGCAGAGGCCCAGCCAACTTGAAAGTGGAAACGCCATTGGGGTAGCGGCTCACAGCCAGGCCTCTCGTCCACAAGCAAGGCCTAGGCAGGTCCTGGCTGTGGCTGAGGCCTCCTTGGTCGCCGGCGGCCGGGCGGCCCGCTCTAGGAGGCTACTGGCAGGCTTGGGCCAGCATTAGCACCCAACACTGGGAGATGCAGGCCTCGTTTCCAGAAAGCTGAGCGACTGGCCGCTCTAGGTCAGCCCTGTTCAGAGAAACACTGGGTCATTTTAATCTAGAGTGATCGGCACCCTAGCCTTGGCCTCCCTGGACCCCGGCCACTCGCCCGGGACTGGAAGCCAAAGAGCGGCGGCAGAGCAGAGAGCAAGCTCCCTCCTGGCCAAGCCAGCGGGCACAAGGCCGCGTTTCTGCGCTGCCCGTGGCCGGCACCCTCCGCTTCCCAGTTGGAGGGCGCGGAGATTCGTGACCCCGGGCCTGTGCGTTCAGGGCCGCGTCTGGGGTCCGCTCTGGGGCCGGGCGGGAGGATGTTGGAATCCCGGCCGCCCCGCGGCGCGGCTTCCTCCCTCCCGTCCAGCCGGGTCCGCCGCACGTACCCAGGTGGCTGTGGAAGGGCCGCGCCGCCAGAAGCGCCTGCACGCCAAACTTGAGCAGCTCGCCCGCGGCGGCGGCGGCGGCGGCGGCGGGCGCGGCGCCCTTCGGCCCGGGCGGCTCGGTGAGGATCTCCTCGATCATGAAGCTGCGGTAGCGGTGCGGCCGGTGGTCCGCACAGCCCTCGGGCGGGCCGAAGCGCACGGCGCCGGGCTCCCCGGGCCGCTGCATCGCGGCGCCCGCGGATGCGCCCGCCGCTCAGTGACGACCTCGGCTCGGAACGGGCGCGGGGCCCGCGCGGGGCTCTAGGCCGGCCCGCAGCTCCCGGCGGCGCGCGGGCGCCGGCTCATGCCCCCTCCCCCGCCGGCCGGCCGGGCGGAGGCGCAGGGCGCGGGCGGGGCGCACGGGGCTCGGCCAGTCGGACCCGGGACTGCGCCCCCGCCCCGTGCCGCCGCGCCTCTAGCCGGGCCAGCCCCGCGTCACCGCCCCGCCCCGCCTGTCCCGCCCCGCCCCGCTCCGCGCCACCGCCCCCACCCCCGGGGCCAAGCCGGAGGGAGGCACGGAGGAGGGAGCTAGGGAGAAGGGAAGGAGGGAAAGCCGCGGGAGAGGGGGCTACCGGAGGAAGAGCGGAGCGCACGCTACGGAGTTTGGAGAAACCAAAAACTGGGGACCAGACCCTCCCGAGATGCAAGACGGAGGGATCAAGTGTGAGAGGTGAGAAAGGGTTCCGAGTCAGACAGCGAGGGCCACTCAAGATAAGAGGCAATACGTGATGTGCGACGGTGCCCGGGACGCTGTCAAGGCGCGCGCAGAGACGCCCAGAGAAGAGGTAATACCGGAGGGCTGTACCGCGCTGGCTGAGGACACAGAGGAAGTAAGGGCTGAGGGAGGGGACAGTAAAGAGAGGGGTCAGCTAGCAAGGCCAGTGGCCTGGGGGAGGGCAGGGCACCCGGCAGAGGTAGCAAGGGGGAGGGGCAAAGCCACTGGGAAAGGGGCTTACGGAAGGACCCCCCCGCAGGTCGCATCCTATGGGGGGCTAGGGGTGTAATGTAACTCGTGGAATGCTGACCTCACCTGTGCACCACCACCCCAGTCCACCTCCGACTCAGTTTACCAATCATTTCTTTTGGAAATGTTTCCTAGGTAGGATTTGCATGGATTAGCATCTAAGTGATACGTGGACACATTCCCCTTGGCAATCCCCAGATGCTATGAGCTGAATTATGTCCGCCAGGTTAGAGCAAGAGGCAGACAGGATGAAGCTTTGCTTCTTAGCTTTGAGGCATCAAAGAAATCATTACTTGGTGGAGCTGGGGACTGAGGGCCACTGGCCTCACTGAGAGTTTGGGGGCCTGGCTTTGTCTCAGAGCTTCACAGTCTTCCACAGGACTGATGGCTAGTGGCTTCTGGAGAGCTTTCTCTTCTTCTCCAGGAGACTATAATCCTGAATCCTAAGTGAAGGAGGATCCCAAAGCTAAACTCCCCACGGTGTTTACCTACTTGGAGCCACCCCTGCACCACCTTTTTCTGAGTTTCAGTTACCTTATATCCCCAGGAGACACTAACACTTGGCCAGCGAGGATTTGATTGCTGAAGGTTTAGAGGTCCTGCACGCAGTGTCCCTCCCACTGTGTTTGTTCAGGGATAGCAAAGAAGAAGTGTCCCTAGGAGGTTGCCCTTCCTGTCCCCCTCAGGAGTCTTGGGTCCACTCTTCATTCCATCCACAACTGCCAGTGGGTGCGGAAATCCCTAACCTAGGCCACACCTACTGCCCAGGTAGCTCTTGGCAGGGCCTAAATCCTCACCTATGAGAAAAGAGGTTCACCACACCCACAATCCCACACTGCCCCAAGTGGATGCCTCCCCCCCCCTCAGTCCCATGGCCTTTGGCTGGGATACTAAGAGATAACTAAGACTTTTTTGTTGTTGTTGTTGTTCATAAGGGCTGGTGTGGGGACCAAGAATGTCCTTTCAGAGGCTCTAGTGAGCCCAGACCCTGAGAGCCCATTGGCACTCCTCCCCAACTGTTGGGTGATTTCTGAACCTTGAGGTCAAACTCGAGGCTCAGGGAAGGTAGCTTTGGTGGCCTCTGGTTGCTTCAGCCCAGGATGGCTAGCTCAGTGAGGCAAAATAGCCTCCAATGAGCAGGCTTCTTAGAGATGGAAAAGCAGTGGGGCTGTATACCCACTTCTGTTGGTCCAGTAGCCACTTACTTCCCACTGGACAAAGAGGAGCTCAAAAAGCCCAGATGGGTTCTCTCCCTGTCAGTTGAAAACTCCTCCTTAAATGGGGAGCCCCACCAACTCCTTTTTCTGCTAAACAACTGAAGACAAGAACTGGGCAGCCAACTCATTGAGTAACATGGGTTTAAGGGTTCTCCATACCAGAATTAGGTCCTTTCTCCTGCCCCACACTTTCCCCATTCAAGCACTGCCCAGTGGGCCCCTTCCATATGAGAGGCATAGGTTGGGGTGGTTTCTGAGGATGCTTAGGCCCTCTAGTCCTCATCCCATCCCCCTATCTCTTATTTTGACCCTGACAGAAGCCACCAATATTTAAACCATCTGTGACCCATCTACCTGCAGCCAGAAGATCTCACACACTCAAGTCCTGAGGACCTAGTTCATCTGGCATCACAGAACCTATGTTAATGCCGGTCAGCCATTTAAGGTAGCACTTTGGTCTGGTGGAGAGCATGGTCATTTTCAGGATGGAGGCCTCAACTCTAGATGTGGTGGGTGCAAAGAGTGTTGCCCTCGCTCCTACCCCATTCCACTGGCGTGCCCACCCCTAGCTCCTTGGACGCTGGCCAGGGCGATTTCCAGCGGCCCAGGCTCTTTGGGCCTTCAGGGAGCTGAAAGGCGCCTGCTGGGAATGAGGCTCCAAGTGCTGGGGGCTTTGCCTGGTACTGGGGCCTAGAACCAGGCCATGCTTAGACCCCCTCAGTGACATTACCGCCCAATGCAGCCAGCCGGGCCTGGGCTTCACTGGCAGGAAACAAATTCCTGGTCAAATCTTGGGACCCGAAAGCAAATCTTCGAATAAACCCCTTTTAGGCGAAAAGACGCAAACGAATGGTGGAGGGGATTTTTAGTCCAGGGATTACAGCATTGACCGGCTCTAAAGGGGCTTGTGGTGAGTGGATTCCCTTCTGCATCATGGACATCCCAAACAGACAAGTCATCACCCAGGGCAGCAGCCTTGGAGCTTGCGGCTTTTAGGACCCGCTGGGATTTCCCGCAGCCGCCGGCCGCAGTGAAAAATGCCGGAAACCGTCCGCGCGCGCTGCGGCACAGTGGAAAAGGTGACCTCAGCGCCGGAGGCCCCCAGCGAGGGGCAAGGGGCGGCAGGGGGTTCTGGGCAACACCTGGACTCCGCGGGGGCCCTGGAGCGCAGGGCCCGGAGAACCTCGTGGCACAGTAGAGCCTATGCACCGCACCGGGCGGGATTCTGGAACTGCTCCTCGCGGGAAGAGGTCCCCGAGCCAGCGCACCGAGAGAGCAAGCAGCCCAGGGCCAAGTCAGGTCCCAGAGCCCTGCTTTCCCTCCCTTCGCGCACTTCCAGGACTTCGACCGTTTCTTTGCAGCGACTCTGTATATTAGCCGGGGAGGTTTCTGAGAACGATGACCGACCTCCCCTCTGAGTCCGACAAACAGCCCCTCTGGAAGGTTCCCGCACGCCCTCTCCCCAGTTGACCTAGGAGACGTGGGCCGAGTGGCATCCCTTTGGTAGCACACCCCTCCAACGCTCTGGCACGTTCTCTCCACGAACGTCCTGCCAGATCCTCCAAAGGAGCCTCTTCTTTTGGGTCGTTTCTTTCCGTAAACCCGCACTTCTGACTGACCCCCGCAGTGTTGCCAAGGTGGCTGTGATGGGCACCTTCGGGGTCGGGGTGGAGCGGTCTTGGCTTCAGATGGGCAGCCTGGCCCAGCGGGGAATGCGCGGTCTGGGGTGGCCCGCAGTTGGCGTCCTGGGCTTTGCCGAGTTCCAAATTGGAGTCATTTGTCCCACTTCCAAAACACCAAACCTGGCGGTAATGAAATCATTTGTTCTTTACGCTCGCAGACCACTATCTCCTGAGGACAGCTAAATTGTTTTTGTTGTTGTTGTTGAAGCCGGTCTCTGTGACCCTTCCCATTATGAAAATTTTGGCGTAGACGGTAGACTTTCGTTTTGAATCATTTTAAACTCCTGGAAGCTTGGTGGTCCAAATGCGTTTTACAACTAGGCGACATCTCTTTTAGACACATCTCTCTTTTTCAGGCTACCCTTCTGCAAGCACTGTACAATGTGATCATTTGAAATTGGTTGGTCTTATTTCGTAAGGGTTGTTTTTAAAATGTGTGATTTCTTTTGAATTATAAATTTAAAAAGATACAGCCATAGGTAGGTAATAACTGGCCCCCAGGACTTTACACAAGGACCGGGTTTGGTGGCCAGACTCCACAGAAATCCTCAGCTGGTCCTGTCTGCAGTTCACATCCACCCATCATCCACTGGGGATCTACCTGGGTAGCTTGGAGTCCTGCAATCCAGCCCTGCTGATGGCCACTCCCAGGAGGGATAAGTAGTGGGGGCTGACTGACTAGGACTCCGTAGCTCTTGGTGGCTCTTGCCTGGGTGGGCACCGAGAAGCCTGGCACAGATAATCTAGGGGGCCTTGACTGGTTGTCTTGGGCTGCAAGTGTGGAACCTGGGTGACTGCTTCATTCTGTCCCCAGCACAGGCAGAGACGTCCACCCTGGGGGGGTGCTGTTTGGAGAGTTCAGTGGAGACTCACTCTAGCATTGGGGTAAAGATGAGGCCACATGCTGACCACCCCAGGGACCCTCCTGGAACCACTTCAGCAGGTGCCAGGCTACCCACTAGCCACCTGGCTCCCACATGGGGCTCTGACAGGTCCCTCCCTGGAGGCTGCAGAACTCCACCGTTCAGAGGTGGAGATTGGCTTTCCTAAAGAGCTTCCTTTCTCTTCTCTTCTCTTCCCCTCTGAGAGAGAGAGAGAGAGAGAGAGAGAGAGAGAGAGAGAGAGAGAGAGAGAGAGAGAGAGAGAGAGAGAGAGAGAGAGAGAGGGAGGCCTGGGAAGGACAGGAAAGAGGCCCCAGAGAGGTGGCAGCCCCAACGGAACTTGGTCAAGCAAGCTAGGTGGCGCCTCTGTTTTTCTTTACTGTTCCTTTCCTTTCTTTCCTTTGTCCTCCTCCATCCATTTTCCCTCTTAAATTCTTCCCTACCTCTCACTCTAACTTTTGCGCTTTCCTTCCAGTCTGCTTTCTTTCTTTCCCTTCTTGTTTTTTTTTAAATCATAACAGCTAAGCCACAGTTCGATCCTGCTAGTAATAGAAAGAAGGGCCTTCACCTTCGTAGTACTGTCAGGTGCCAGACACCTAGCACCTTTAAAGATGCCAGTAAGTGACTAGTACCATTGGGGACCTGTATGTGTGCCAGGGTCTCCTTCCAGCCTGGACACCCAGGGAAGGAGAGCCAGACCTAGAATGGGAGAAGGGCTCCAGGCTCTGCCTCCCGACACACCCTTAGCCTTTAGGCTACCACACTTTTCCCAGGGACTCATGCTTGCCCCTGTCCTTCCTGACTGGACAGTGCTGTGACTATAATTCTCCTCTTGTGGCAAGATTGCATAGCGAGCACGAGGCTGCCCTGCAACAGCCCTTCTCATGGGTGCCTGCAGACCTGTAGGAGGGCATAGAACAGCCTCTACACAATGATTATGTTACTGACAAGAATTCTAGATACTAAAGAGGATGCAGGGAACTTGTGGGGATGGACAATGGAATCTCAACGCACTCTAATGCCTGGCCATGACCAACCTCCTATCAGGGCACCAGTCCACCCTAACTGACATGACAGAGAGTGGGAGCAGCAGTTGCCACCATCTTCACAGGCCCCTGTCCTCATGAAATCATAAGGCCAGTTATTACTTATCTATGGATGTATCTTTTTAATCCTATACTCCCAAGCCCCCCCCCATGTCATCTATACTTCCTACCCTGTCCCTGCCTGTTGGTGGCAAAATGTTCTCAGAGGTCTGACTCACAAATGCTCAAATGTCATGTAGAGCTCACAGGGGACCTCATACCACACCCAGGATCCTGAGTACCTTGTCTTTTCCCTGCTACTATCCTGAGAAAGCTCATTTTTTCCAAGCCTCGGTTTCCCCAAGTGAAAATATAGGAAGTATTCATGTATTTATTTTGCTTTATTAAGACGTGGTGTCATATAGCCCAAACTGGCTTTGACCTCACCATGTAACTGAGACTGGTTCTGAACCCCCCCATCCTGTCTCCACCTCCATGTGCTGGGATTACAGGTATACGCAGGAGGAGCTTTGAAGCCTTTTCCTTCCAGTTCTCACAGCCTTCATCAGGGACCCAAAGCTCTTTGCTGTGAAAGGCCTGAGAAGTAAATATTTTGGGCTTCACAGGACACCCAGCCCAATTGCAGAGCTTGCTCTGCCCCTGTAGTGTTAATGGAGCCAATATGGAACCAGTGGATGTGGCTCTGCTCCAATCAAACTTTATTTGTGCACATTGAAATCTGAATTTGATATGATTTTCATGTCATGAAAGATTAGTCTTATTTTGATTTTTTTTAACCGCTGAAAAAAGATCCATTCTTAGTTTTCTGATCTTAAAACATCAGGGTCCTAACTGGGAAGTTACTGGACTGGCTGGCTGCAGGAATAAACATACTTGTCTGTCAGAAGTGTTGTCTTAGTGTAAATTTTTTTCTTTTAGTTTTTTTCTAGGAAAATACTTATTTTACATGTGTGGCTCTTAGAAATATAGCATCACCTAGTTCATGCCCTCCACCTGTCTCTGAATGCTCAACAATTTAAATATTTCTTGCTAGGAATAGTATGCCCAGACACAGTACGAAAAGAAGACACGATCATCTTTCCTTATTTCCTTCCTTCCTTCCTTCCTTCCTTCCTTCCTTCCTTCCTTCCTTCCTTCCTTTCTTTCTCTTTCTTTTCTTCTCTTTGTTCGTTGTCTTGAAGACAGGGTCTCATATTAGCTGAGGCTGGCCTTGAAATCCTAACCTCCTGCCTTCACCTCCTGACTTCCTAAGTGCTAGGATTATAGTCAGGAGTCCCCCCCCCAATGTCCTACTTCACAATCACCCCCCCTTTTTTTTTCAAGGTAGGGTCTCACTCTAGCCCAGGCTGACCTGGAATTCACTATGTAGTCTCAGGCTGGCTTCAAACTCACAGCAATCCTCCTACCTCTGCCTCTCCAGTTCTGGGATTAAAGGTGTGCACCACCAAGCCTGGCACAATCATCTTAATCAACCCTCACGACCTTCCTTGGAGTCAACTTTGAAGCCCTCCTTGCACACTCCTGGTGACAGAGCGCCCACCCCCTTCAGTGGCAGCCCTGACCGACTGCTGAGAGTCCAGTGGTCTAGCCCGGAAGCCCTGGATGAGGGCAAAGGCTACCGCAGGGGAGAGCACTCCCATCCAGGCCTGTGCTTTCCCACCCCTTTCAGATCCATCTAAATCCTCTTCAGCTGCTGAAATGTGCATGAACAGGGGGCTGTGGCCCTGACTTGCTGGCATTTCCCAAGCCCTGAGTCTTTGCAGCTGCCAAGTGACAAATTTTGCATGGACTAGGCAAAGGGAAAGAGTACGACAGAAAAATAGCCATTACAAACACGCAGTTTGCAGAGAGTGTTTCTCTGCAGTCTGGTTGCTCCGCCTGGCCCAGCGTTTTGCAGGCCTCTTCCGCCCTCTGCTGTTAGATTCTGTCCTTCCTATGCTCACAGGATATCTTTCCTAGAGAGGCACGGCTGTTATAGGTGGGACCTAAAGAATTCAATTTATGGAAACAAAATGGAGTCGTGGTTGCCAGAGGCTAGGGGTGGAAGGAATGGGTCCATTTCAGTCAAATGATTATAAATGTTTGGTTCTAAAACAATTGTTAAAAGAAACGAGGGCTGGATGCTCAGTGGTTAAGGCGCTTTCCTGCAAACCCAACAAGCTGAGTTTGATCCTCCAATACCCACATAAAGCCAGATGCACGGAATGGTGCATGCATCTGGAGGTTATTTGCAATGGCTGGAGGCCCTGATGCACCCATTCTCTTTCTTTCTGTCTCTATTTGCAAACAAATAAAATATTTTAAAAAATAAGTAATTGGAGAGATGGCTCAGGTAAAGTGCTTGCCCATGTAAGTATGAGAACTTGAGTTCAGATCCCCAGGACCCATGTAAGGTGACGGGAGTGGTAGCAGTTGCCTGTAATTCCGGTGCTGGAGAAGCCA
This sequence comes from Zapus hudsonius, assembly GCA_004024765.1. NCBI lineage: Eukaryota > Metazoa > Chordata > Mammalia > Rodentia > Dipodidae > Zapus > Zapus hudsonius. The sequence goes on from PVHP010000492.1 coordinate 27,361, forward strand.
AGATGGGGAGATCCAGGAATATCCATGGCTCTTGCTTGATAGTTAGTTTAGCCTATTTAGTGAGCTCTAGATTCAGTGAGAAACCCTGTCTCTAAAACAAAAGCTGGAGGGTGATAGAGGAAGACACCCCAAATCAAACTCTGGCCTCGACATGCATGCACACACATGCGCATGTGTACACACACCACACACATACACAGGCAAAAAAAAAAAACCTACTACCTTCTTCACCTGGCTATGTACCAGACACTTTGTTGGAAGCTGCAGAAGAAATAAAACAGTATTTTATCTGCCCTCAGAGAGCACAGTTGAGATACCGAGAAGGAGCAAGGTGCTCACAAGGATGGTGATACACACAGAAGGCAGGTGTGTCACAGCAAAGCAGGTGGCCAACTTCTTGCAGCAGGTGGCATGCCACAGCCAGAGTCCTGAGAGCTTTTAGAAGCACTCAAGGTGAAGCTATGGCTTCCTCTGCAGGGTCTTCATGTGCCAACCAATGGACTGACCAACACAAGTTAGTTTATAAATATTCTGATATTTTAGATACAGCCCTATCCAGCCTTCAGGGTCAGGAGAAACTCGAGCCTCCCAAGTATGTTTCCTGGGCCTACTGTCAACAAAGGACACTTCCCAGCACACTTCTGGGTTCCAAGTAAGAAACAGCTAGTTTTCATGTTAGGAGCATGCATTTTTCTACGAGGCACTGGAACCATCCCACATCATCTCATTCAATCTCATGTCTTTCATTCAAGGAAGTTGGCTTTTTTTTGCTTGTGTTTATGTGTGTATGCATGTTCATATGCAAGAGGGCACATGTGTGTGCGCATGTATGTGAACATGTGTGTAGAGGCCAGAGGTTGACATCTGGTGACTTCCTCAATCACCCCCTACCTTATTTTTTGAGACATAGTCTCACTGAACTGGGAGCTCACTGATGAAACTAACGAGCTAGCAGCAGGACCACCAAACCCAGCTTTTTATGTGGGTGCTGGAAATCCAAACTCAGGTCTTCATACTCATCCAGCAAGTGCGTTACACACTGAGCCATCTCCCCAGCCCCCTCCTTTTATTGAGACAGGGTCTCCATATATAGCTTAGGTTACCCTCTAACTTGAGATCCTCCTGTTTGGACCTCCCAAGTGCTAGGATAACAGGTGAGTGCTACCGCCCCCAGTTCTTATTGGTACTTTTACCCTTAATTTGCAAGAAAGGACACTATGTCAATAGAAGGGTGACCCATTTGCTCAAATGACAGAGCCTAGGGATTGGACCATGCTTGGTGTCCAGATCCGGGCTTCATCATGGGACTCATCTCATGCTGAATGAAGAAGGTAGGTTTCTCTGAGTTCTAGGACCTGGTCACTGGCCAGGGAGAGCCTGGGGAGCCATTCACACAACAGGCAGGGCATCTCCACCCAGAGGGCAGGCTGCTATGGTTTAGGACACTTAGTACTGGACCCATCCCATGGTCCTACCTTTGCTCTCACCCCAAACTTATTCCACCACATCTCTGTCTAGGACAGGAAAACTGTCATGGACAAACTGTATGTCTCCTTGGGGGAGTAGAGATTGTAATGCATGGCCCACACAACTTTACCCAGCTGTCTTACCAATTATTTCCTTCTGTTTCATAGAAACAAAGGGGGTTGAAAAGCCATTACTTTAAACTTTATTGTGTTCAGTGTGCCCCTTTCCTAGATGATGAGTGACATAGGGAACAAAGGAGAAAATGTGTCCTATTCTGCACTCTTCCTATTAAAATCCACTTTGGGGTTGAAGAGATGGCTTGCTGGGCAAATTGCTGGCTGTGTGTGACAATGTGGGTTCAGATCCCTAGAATCCACATAAAACTGGGCGCAATAGCGAGAGATTTTAATCCCAGCCCTCCTTTGACAAGAACCACCTTGTCAGGAAACAGGAGAATCTCAGAAGCTCACAGACCAGCTAATCTGGTTTATGTAGCAGAGACCCTGCCTCACACAAGGTGGAAGGTGAGAACCAACCTGACCTCCATATGTGTGCTGTGACACCCAACCCCCCCCCACACACACACACAGAGGTGGGGAGAGAAATCTGCTTCAATTTAGAAATGTACTAGCTTGCTAGATGAGTCAAGTTCTCTCAGTGCAGCAGGCTGACTCTAAGGTCGCCCCCTGGTGTCTGAGCTCTGCACTATCAATACCCTTGAACCTGAAGGGGTCCTGTCAATGCAGGGAGACAGCACAGTCCAGACTGTGTTACTTTATGGTCAATGACCTTGAGATCTTCAGTTGGTTGATTTTGAACTGATCAAAAGAGAGATGAATTTGGGCCTGGATTAGCTGGACAAAGCTCTTAAGAGAGCCTGGGAACCTTCCTGAGGTAGGAGACATTCGTCTGGCCACGGAGAATTGGGTCCATGGAGGGAGCAAAGAAGCTTATTCAGCCCCCAGTCTGAGTGATCTTGGAAGTGGATCCCTTGGGTGATCTAAGGCCACAGCTGGGCAGACACCTTGATGGAATCCTGTGACACCCTGAGTAGACAAGCCAGCTGAGCCTCCCTCAGGCTCCTGGTCCCCAAAGCAGGAGAGCATAAAGGTATTTGCAAAACTAATGCAGGAGTCACCTGTGTTTACCTGGGGAGAGAATTCAAGGGTCTGTTTGTGTCTTTACCCATTACCACCAGTCAAGAGCCAATCTTGGAATCACTACCTCAGTGAGCCTGCCTGTTGAGGGACCATGACCTCTCTCTGCTCCTGCAACATTTCTCCTGCCTGAGGAAGCCCCTTGGGAGGTGTCCAGTGGGTGAGAACAGGGCCTCCCTGGTGGGAACAGGAGCCACTATCTGGACAGCTGATTTCTTGCTGTCCTTCAGCTACCATCTTACTGCAATTAAAAGTCACTCGGGCTGGAGAAATGGCTCAGTGGTTAAAAGGCGCTTGTGTGCAAAACCTGACAGCCTGGGTTCAATTGTCCAGTACCCACATAAAGCCAGATGCACAAAGTGGTTCATGCATCTGGAGTTTGTTAGCAGTGGCAAGAAACCCTGGTGTACCCTCTCACTCATTCTTTCTTTCTCTCTCTCTTATTTGCAAATAAATAAATAAATAAATAAATAAATAAATAAATAAATAAATAAATAAATAAATAAATGAATGAATGAATGAATGAATAAATAAATAGTGATTCAAAGCCTGGGGAGATGGCTTAGTGGATGAAGTGTTTGTCCTAAAAGTGTGAGGACAGGAGTTTGGATCCCTGTCCTTTCCCCCTCACCCAATGCCTGTAACTGCAGTGCTTGAGAGGTGGAGACACAGGATGCCCATGGCAAGCTAGATAGCCAGAATAGCTGATTCACTAAGCTTTGTAAGACCCTGCCCCAGTAAGTTAAGTGGAGAGCAATGAAGGAAGATACCTAACTGCATCCTTTGACTTCCACATCTACAAATGAACACAGACAGACAGACAGACAGACAGACAGACAGACACACACACACACACACACACACACACACACACACGGTAAAGAATGATCCAAAGCAAGACATGGGGCCCAGCACACTGGAAGTGGAGGCAGGATTTCAGGAAATCCTGAATTTCCTGAGATAACAGGCTATATCATACCCAGCACCCCTGAGTCTGTGACATTTCCTGATTTCAGGAAATTAAGGGTCAGCCTGAGCTACATAATGAAACCCTGTCTCAAAGAACCTGAACAACCAGAGAGATGGGCTAAGTGCTTGCTGTGAAGCATGAGGAACTAAATTTGGATCCCTAGCACCCACATAAAAGCCAGGCCTGATGGTAGGCCACCTATAATTCCAGAGCTGGGCAAGCAGGGACAGGCGGATACCTGGGGCTTGCTGGCTAGCTAGTCTAATTTAATTAATGAGAGACCCTGTCTCAAAAATAAGGTGGAGAGGGCTGAAGAGATGGCTCGGCGGTTGGGGCACTTGCCTCCAGTGCCTGGGCCCCAGGTTCAATTCCCCAGGACCCATATAAGCCGGACCCACAGGGTGGTGGTCCTGGTACATTCTCTCTCTCTCTCTCTCTCTCTCTCTCTCTCTCTCTTTCTCTCTGCTTGAAAATGAATAAATAAAATAAAATAAATAAGGTGGAGAGAGGTTGAGAAAGACACCTGACACAACCTCTGGCCCCTACATAAGTGTAAAAACAGGCACCTGAACACATATGCATACCTACACACATAGGAGCACACACATAACACAAAACTGAAAAACAAACCAAAGAAAACAGACATTTAAAAACAGTGACCCAGAAAAATGCATTGCTCAGAGAGGGAAGTTGTCCCTAATCCAGGTCCTTAACTCAGACGTGTCCTGAGATGGAGCTGGGGTGACATGCTCTCAAGTAGCACAGCTGGCCAGCAGGGAGCGCAGATAGGGACCGGTAGCTTCCTCCTCTCCTGCCACTTTTAACTGTCCTGCGCTTTAAGGTGCAGGAATAGGGTTGGTGGAATCTAGCTTTAGCAGGGCTGCTCTGCTCCAGGCCTGGAGTTTACTGTGTGGGCATTGCCCTTGATACAGCCCCATCCACAGGGCACAAGCTAGCCCAGAGGAGAGCACCCCTCTCTTCCACCTCCCAGAGGCTCTTAAAGGCGCAGGCCTAGCAGCCAGCCTGGGAGGTGTGATCATCCTGACCCCCAGGTCAGTGTGACCGCTGCTCTAATTCTCTTGCCCTGCCACTTCCCTGAGTTGGTGAGGCAATCTGTCCAGTCCCTGGGGGGTTTGAGACCCCATGACCTGTGTCAGCATCTGTGAATATGAGGCCAATGACCACCTGCCACAGTAGGAGAGCAGCTGTCTGGGGCTGGTTATTTCCTGATCCTAACTTCCAGTTCTCTGAACAGCCCTAATCTTGGCTCCCAAGTTCAACCAGGTGAGTGGAGGTATGGCAAGGGAGAGACTAGATTCAGCTTTACAGTGACCTGTCTCCACTTTCTTTTTTTTTTAAAAATTGTATGTGTCATGGTTTGATCCAGGTGTCCCCCACAAACAAATGAATGTGTTCTCAGTGATCAATCCTCAGCTGATGGCAGTTCAGGAATTACAACCTCGCTAGAGCTGTGTTGTCGGGGTTATGGGGTTATAAGTGCAGGCTTATGGGGTTATAAGCCAGCTTTCCCTTGCTAGTGTTTGGCACACCTTCCTGCCACTATTTCCAGTGCTGTGGCAGAGGTGATGTCCAGCCCTCTGCTCATGCCATCGTTTCCCCTGCCAGGATGGAGTCTCCCCTCGAGTCCGTAAGCCAAATAAACCCATTCCTCCACAAGCCGCTTTTGCTTGGGTTCTTTCTGCGCAGCAACTAGGAAGTTGACCGCAACAGTATGTATGTAGGTGTGTGTGCAAGTATGTGTATGTGTGTCTGCCAAAGGCCACCTTAGGTGCTGTTCCTCTGGCACTGTCCACCTTTTTGTGGAAACAGAGTTTCTCATTGGCTGACCAGGAATCCATACGGGTCATTTTTCGTCACCTCCTCAGGGCTAGGGTTACAAGCACATGCCATCATGCCTGGGATTTTTATGTGGGTTCTGGGAATCAAGCTCAGGTCCCCATATTTATGAGGGAAGCACTTTACTAATGGGGTCACCTGCCCAGCCCCTGCCTCTACTTTCCCTGTGGTTCTGGCCTTCCTCTTCCTTCCCCCGTTCTCCCCTCCCCTACGCTCCCTCTTTCCATCTCTCTGTCATCTTAAAATACATTCATTTAGTCAGAACAACCAGCACAATCGAAGCACCAGTGATCCACAAGGAAATGTCACAGGCTCAGGGGTGCTGGGTATGATGTAGTCTGGGATCTCAGGATTAAACTTTGCCAGGACCACATCCTGCTTGGAGACCGGGACATGCGGTTTCTGTGTGGTCCAGTCTTTTTCTCTGAGAAGCAAGGCTACCACTAGCATGCACTTCTCCAGGTGACCAGCAGATGCAATTCACCCAGTTCTCAGACCAGCCCCCCCCCCCCCCGCAGCATTTACTAAATAAATTGCACAGTGAGGTGTGGGAACCAGCATTGGCAGTGAGCCAGGAGCCAGAGATGAAGCTCAGGGATAGATGCTTGTCTGGAGTGCATAAGGCCCTGGGTTCAATCCCCAGCACTGAAGCCAATGAAGCCATGACATGGCACAATGAGTGAAGAGGCTTCCTGTTGCCACTTTTCCACCCACTGCCAGCACCTGGGATCCTTCTAGACATCACTTGATGTTGGCCAACCCCTCAGGGGACTCTTACCAACACTAGGGTGCCCCAGCCTATGCTGAGATCTGCAGTCTTGGCTTTCCTTGGCTACCTGCCTGACTATCCTGGCAGGGCCCTTTCTCAGGCAGTGGTAAGAACAAATGAAGTGAAAGAATGAAGCACAGGGTGGGGCTCTGATAGTGCCATATGGTTAACTTGGTGACTGCCCTCTGAGCCAGGACAGAACATGTGTCAGGACTCCAGCCAACCTGGGAGAGAGCTTTCAGCCTCTGCCGAGGTTCACCTAGTCTTCCCTACCTCAAGACGACCCTGAGCATTAATCCTGAAATAAGGTGGAGATCTTAGCTATGGGGGCCTATGAGCCAAGGACACAATTGGGGTGTAGTCAATATGTACTTGCTTCCCTGACCAGTAATAAAAATGAACTAGAATTCTGAGAGAGTCATGTGATCATGGCCAAGGAGAACATGGCCTGACCTCTCTGTTCAGGCAAATTGAAGAAGCCATAGATACCACTTAAGGAGGTATGTGCTTCAGCCAGGGAAGGGGGCTGCAGTGGCTGGAACAGACTGAATATTACATAAGCTCCTAGACATTCCATAGGGCCCATCCCAACAGACTCTTTAAGTCCCAAGTGCATAGAGTACTTACATCTAGCCTGTAACACATGTCAGCATAACCACACAGCACATGGCAGCTTTTGGGCTGATGAGGGCTTGTGGGGCTGAGGGGACGCCTTGGCTCACTGCCCCTGCATCAGGAGAGGAGATCGGCCAATTTAGGGAGACCAAAATTCAAAATCCCAAGTGCAGTTTCTACAGTGTGCTCATCACTTTTGTACCAGGATACAGTTGAAAATTCACCTGCAGCAAACATGTGCAGACTGTGCTCTTATTGTCCTTACACCCTTCAGTGTGACAAATATTTACATAGAACTGGTGTTAAACATGATCTAGAGATGCCTTAACATTTACAGGGAGATGTGCACAAGTTTGAATCAAATACTAAGCCTTTTTATGTATAAGACTATCATAGTCAGCCACACACCACTGTGATGAATCTTCAAACCAGGCACAATTTGTGGGAGGAAAGTATTTATTGAAACTACAGATTGAGGGGAAGTTCCATAATAATGAAAGAGGCTGGCCCTCTTTCACAGGTCCAAGCAGAGAGAGAAACCCATCACCAACACCACACACACAGAACAGGAAACAGGCAGGCGGGGCCAAAGAGACTTTCTTCCCCTTTATATAGCCTTAGAGTGGGGTCTTACAACCCTTTCCCAGACTTAATGGCTTCCTGAGTCTCTGGAATTTCCTTCCTGCATGGCCCACACAGGAAAGGATCTTTACTTCTAGCTTCTTTGAGCTTCTTTACATCCTGCCCCTTGCTGAGAGGCTGCCTTCCTGTAAACATCCTCAGAGACACACCCAAGATAATTAAAAAGATCCAAGTTGACAACAAAACCTAACCATCACAGAGACTTAGAGCATCCTTGGTCTTGGGATCAAGGAGTTCCTGGACCTAAATACCAGAGGATACCACAGATTACTGTATAGTGTTCGGATTAGCACAGTGTTCCACACAGAAGGTACTTAGAGACATTGAAGACCTTGGAGTTTAGATCCCCAGCACCCATGTAAAAATGCCAGGCAGGTTGGCGCATGTCTGTAATCTCAGTGCTGAGACGGGAGAGGCAGACACAGGAGGATCCCTAGGTCTTACTGACTGGCTAGTCTACCTGAATCATTGAGCTCTGTGTTCAGCGAGTCTCTGTCTCAAATAATAAGGTGGAGAGCAACTGAAGTGGACATCCATTGTCCTCTCATGGTCTCCACACACATGTGTACACATACCTGCACACACATGTTTATCTACAGATGTAAATGCACATACACACATGCATACACACTACACAGACAGGCAAAATAGTAGCTGAAAGAGCTCTTTAGTGCCCCAGGGAAATGAGAGTCTGGATCCCTGTGCAGTATCTCCTGCTTGCCTTCACAGTCACCACCTCCTCCTTCCCTTGGCTCTGGCCCAGGGGTGACCTTCACTCAGTACCTCAACAGACTCTTTTAATGGGGCAAATTGTATTCTTCCAAATAGTCTTTTCTCCTCCTCATGATCCATATTTACATCTTGATCTTTTGCCATGTGACAAGGTTATGGTTATAGCCCACTGCCAGCTGGCTTGTCATGGACTTGAATGGAAGTGACCAGTGCCACTCTCCAACAAACACCTCAAGAACCTCATAGTGGAACTTTGTGTGTCCCATACAGGAAGCTTCTCCAACCCACAGCCAGCAGAGCAAGAGAGATAGTGGCTGCAGGAAACTACTGAGGTGTGGGGTTGGTGGCCAGCAGTTTGCCTTCAGTCAGCAAGTCACTGGTGTCCAAGGGTTTGACCACAGAGTGCATAAGTGGAGGGCAGGAGCGGTCAGGAGAGAAGACGGGTGATTTCCCTCACTTCAGTTGCACAGATTGGTTTTGTGGTTCAACCAAGGCTAGGAGGCTCACCTCACCAGGCCATTCTTCCCGGGACTGGCCTGGACTCTGCTTTCCTTCCTGCCCATGCAGGCTGTTGCTTCCCATCCTTATCCTCACAGTCCTTTATTCAGTCTCCAGTGTCCCTCCTGAGAGGCCCGGGTGTCAGTGCCATTTGTCCTAACTGTTAATTTTTTAGGTATGATAATGGGAACATGTGTTAGAGTGACATGTTTCAATGTCTGCAAGAGATAAAGCTAGTAGCTGTGAAGGTTCATGCTTTTTTATTTTAAGTTTGAAATTTTATTTTATATATCACATTCTCTCCCCCTAGCCCCGGCTCCTGCCACCCTGGGGGTCCTCCCACATGGTGACATGATATTCTGTGGGGCAGTTGAGGGGCTGTGTCTTAGTCCGTGGCTCTCACAATCTTTCCACTCCCTCTTCCACAATGTTCTCTGAGCCATGGCAGACCTGTTGGCAGTCAGATTTAGTGTTGAGTTCTCTGTAGTCTCTGGATTTCTGCTTTGGTAGGTTTTGATTGATCACCCTGTCTGTCATCATCACCCTAGAGCTGGTTGTCAGGTAGCAGGAAGAGCAGTGTTCATGTCGTAACTTCCTCTGCAATTTCTCCTGGGCCCTGGCAGATGTGGTAGAGGTGGGAAGTCTTGTGATGCACAGTTGGCTAACCTCTTATTTTTTATTGATGAATCATGGCTCTCCTTTGTTTTCTCTGCCATCTATAAAATAAAACAGCTTCTGCCCCTGGGGAACATGCTTTTCCAGATGCTTTCTCTGTTTTTTTCTGTGAGCATTTTCATGATAAAATGAGGAGGCAAGGAGGAACTAGACTTAGAGATTGAGCAATGGCTTCCAAAACGTGCCAGCCCCCTTCCTTCCTGACTTGGGCCCAAGTGGTTTCCCTAAGTTGGTTTCCAAGGTTGTCTTCACCTTGGAATTTCCTCCTCATTTTTCAGGGACATGAGGTCACTACCATGCTCCCTGACCTGACCCACAAGGGGCAAGAATCCCATGCCGGGAGCATTCTGTTTCACCACAGGGCTGGTTTGTACTGCAGGTGCTAAATCCAGCCCATTACAGATATAGCAGCCTTTATGAAGGGTTCTACAAGTCCCGACATAGTCTATAGCACTTCCTGATGAGGTAGGCGAGGGCTAGCCCGACCCTCCTGGTGTCTTACCCTGTTTTGCAGCACATGCTTCTTCGGGTACTCATCCATTCATGTGTGCTTGTACGACCTCTCCCACAAGCACTGGACACACAAATGAGCCAGCAAGGCATAGCTGCCCCTACCCCTGGAGAGACACATTAAACAGTCATCTCAGTGATCACAGGGCTGCAGATAGCCACAGTGAGGAAAGCATGTTGCTGGCCTCCTGTGAGCACCTGCAGGATTCTGGCCACATGCAGATATGCAGACTTTCAGACTTAGAGCTCAGAGTAGCCAGGGAACCTGTATTTCCCACAAGTAGCCAAAACAGAATTCATGGTCAGGCAAATCTGGAACACATTGGCCTCCAAGGACAAGGAGAAGTACCAGTTTATGCCATATTGGGACCAGGGCTCAGGTGAACTCTAGGCCTTTCCTACCTGTGTGCATCTGGGCTGTGGTCTTTAGGAGGCTGTCCCATGGGGGTGCTGAGGAGGGTAGCTCAGCAGCATGGGGCTGCCCTGATATCAAGCCTGGTGCAGGGTAGGATAGGGAGCTAAGTCTTGTGAGTCAGCCTCCAGGCCAAGGACAGAGCTTGCTGATGTCAGAGCTAGGAGGGGTCACCGCTGACCCAGGGCCTCCTGGGCATCCTTATCATGGGTTTCTCCTACCAACCTCTACCTCAGGCAGCATGATCATCACTTCTTTGCTGTCATGGCCTCACATTCACTCCATGGTCACAGATCACCTTGCCTCAACTCCTGCATCCTCTCCAGGTACATTTCTCATGTGTGTCTGGGCCTGGTGTACCTTCCTCTCTGCTCTTCCTCTCCTTTTTCTATCCTGAAATCTGACATAGCCTGTCATCAGGTTTAAAAGCCTCCCGTAGCTCCCATGGGTCTGGCTAGATACATGGGCTTGGCCACCTTCCCTGCAGCACCGCTTACCTTGTCGTTGGGGGCATGGCCACATGGGCCCTTCTCTCCTTCCCTACCCAAGAGCCTGTGCCTTTACTCTCCTTCCATCCGGCACCTCTCACTCAGCTGGATCCACTGGGCTCAGCTGTAATATAGTGACCTCAGGGCAGCCTGATCTCCTCTCTTACTCCTTCATAGCACATAGCACAACCTGGAAGTTTGTGGTATTTAATGTGCATCTTTCTGAGCACAGCCTTACGGTGGGAGGGGCTGTATTTGGCTTGGTGGGATGTACTGGTCCAGCACATGCCTGAGCCTGCATTTCTAACAAGTTCTCAGAAGGTCCAACAATCACACTTTGTTCAATTCTCCAGTAACTATGTAAAGCCAGATGCACAAAGTGGCACATAAATCTGGAGTTTGTTTGCAGTGACAAGAGGCCCGAGCAAGCGCATTCCCTCTCTCTCTTTCATTCTCTCTCTGCTTATAAATAAATAAATAAATAAATAAATAAATAAATAAATAATATTTTAAAATTTTTAACAAGAGTCATGACAAGGCAGTATATTCTTCAAAAAGATTTAATTTTAAATTGGCATGTCTAATAACAGGGCTTCAAAATACATGAAGACAAACTTATAGAGCAAAAGGAAGGGGCTGGAGAGATGGCTCAGTCCTTAAAGTGGTTGCTCACAAATATGAGGACTTACGTTCAACCACCACGTACCTATGTAAACTGCTGGATGTGTGCCACACACCTATAATCCCAGTATGGGGGAGGCAGAGACAGAAGGATCTGGGGGGCTGGCTTGTCTAGCCAAATCAGCGAATTCTGGGTTCACTGAGAGACCTTGAATCTAAAAATAAGATGGCAAGAGGTTGAGAAAGATACTTGACATTAGTTTATGGCCACCACAGTGTACAACATGTACACAGTATACACAGCATGCACACTGGCACACAGACATGAGTCCCCCCACACACAGACACACACACACACACACACACACACACACACACGTGCGCGCGCGCGCGCGCGCACACACACACACAATACAAAGGGAGAAACAAACAATTTAAACACATATCAGTCTCTCAGAGCAATTGATAGACCAAATTAAGGGGAAAAAGGTAATCAATGACAATATTGAATGCTCATTGGACACAGCTACTAGCCAACTTGACTAAATTTATCATGTATAAAATATTTATCTGTGAGCCAGGCGTGGTGTTGCACGCCTTTAATCCCAGCATTTGGGAGGCAGAGGTAGGAGGATCACCATGAGTTCAAGACCACCCTGAGACTACATAGTGAATTCCAGGTCAGCCTGGACTAGAGTGAGACCCTACCTCGAAAAACCAAAAAAAAAAAAAAAAAATTATCTGGGCTGGAGAGATGGCTCAGAGGTTAAGGGGTTTCTTTGCAAAGCTTATGACCCAGGTTCGAGTCCCCAGGACCAATGTAAAGCCAGATACACAAAGTGGCACGTGTATCTGGAGTTCCTTGCCGTGGCTGGAGGCACTGGTGTGCCCGTTTTCTCTGTCTTGTGTCTATCTCTCTCTGCTTGCAAATAAATAAGTAATTTTAAATTTTAATAATTTTAATAATAATTTAAATAAATAAAATTTAAATAATTTAAATAAATTTAAATTTTAATAATTTAAAAAATTTATCTAATGACAACACTGTGTTCAAGTGCACACAGAATATGCCTCAAAACAGACCAATTGCTGGGCAGAAAACCAATTATTAATAAGTTTTTTAAAAAGTTAAATCTTGCAAAGCATATTGTCTGACCACAACAAAATTAAATGACAAATCAACCACAGGAAAGTTTTTTAAAATCCCACATATTGGAAATTAGCCAACATATATGTGAATACATGAGTCTCAGAAGAAATCATAAAGGTAAATAAAAATATTTTGAATTTAAAAAGAGAGAGACTGGAGAGATGGCTTGGTGGTTAATGGCACTTGCTTGCAAAGTCCAATGGCCTACCTAGGTTTGATTCCCCAGTACTCATGTAAAGGCAGATGCACAAAGTGGCACATGTACCTGGAGCTCATTTGAAGTGGCAGGAGGCCCTGCCACACCCATACAGCCATACTTACTCTGTCTGCCTGTCTCTCTCAAAAAATAAAATAATAAAAAAATACTTTTTAAAAAAGAAAACAGCACATTAAAATGTGTGGAACATGGGGGCTTAGTACTTGCCTAGCACACATGAAAGATCCTGGGTTCAAAAACTGCATCAATGAAGGGCTGGGGATGCAGCTTAGTGATAGAATGCTTGCCTAGCATACACAAAGCCCTAGGATTCAGCCACAGCCCTCCCACCCCCAAGTGCCCCATGGAGTAAGACAATAACAGAAACAAAAGAGCAAAAATAAAATAGCAAACAAAATAGAGAAAATCAAAAGCAAGTTGGAATTTTCAACACAACTGTTACACCTCTATCCAGAGTAAATAAGGAGGAAAAGCAGAGGTTATCACCAAGATTGAAGGAGGAAGCTGGGCGTGGTGGTGCACGCCTTTAATCCCAGCACTCGGGAGGCAGAGGTAGGAGGATCACCATGAGTTCAAGGCCACCCTGAGACTACATAGTGAATTCCAGGTCAGCCTGGGCTAGAGTGAGACCCTACCTTGAAAAAAACCAAAACAAAAAAAAAGATTGAAGGAGGAAATATCAACAAAAATCTTATAGCTATTAAGAGAATAATCATATAGGCATTATAAATTCCTAATGCCAGATAATTCTATAAATTTAATAACATGGACAAGTTTCTTGAAAGATACAAAATGACTAAAACTCACAAAAACATATAATCTTAGGAATGGTACATCTATTATACATTTCATTTTCAGTTTAAAATGTTCCACTGAAGAAAACTCTCAGCTCCAGTGATATATGTAGTAAATTATATCAAGTCTTTAAGGATAAAGTAAAGCCAGTTCCATATAAACTCTTCCAGGAAATAGAAGTGAAATGCTTTCTAGCTCACTTGCATCCAACCACAGATAAATTAACTGTTTTTTCAGTGCTTGAGATTGAACTCGGGGTCTTTTTTAAAAGGAACTTGGTTTTATTTATTTATTTATTTTTTGCATGTGTATGTGTTTGGTGGCATGTGTATGACATATGCACATGTGTGCAGATGCATGTGCCCTATACAAAAAAATCAATTGCTGGGCTGAGATGTTTCATTTGGTAAAAACCTTGCCATGCAAGCATTAGGACCCAAGGTCAGATTCCCAATACCCTCATAAAAGCCAGGTTTAGTGATGGACACCTGTAATCCCAGTACTGGGGAGGCAAAGATAGAAGACTCCATTCTTAGTACTTGTTGGCTAGCTAATCTTACCAAATTGGTTAGCTCCAGGTTCAGTGAGAGACCTTGTCTCAAAAAATAATATGGAAAGCAATTGAGGAAAATACCTCATGTGCACAAGCTTCCACATGCTTGTGCACACATGTGCACAAAGGTAAGCATACCACATGCATATACACACACCAATCAATTGTTCTATCTACATTACTAGCAATAAACTATTGAAAATGAAAATAATATGAACATTGCAATACTTGGAGGTGAATTTAACAAAATACATGCGCACCTGAATATTGAACACTGAAAATTTTTGCTGAGAGAAAAATATGAAAATGCACCATGCATTTCCTATGTGACATATCAATTTTACTTCTAATTACCCAAGAAAATAAAAACATCCACACAAGGGCTTTTGAATGAATTAAAGTAAGCAGCTTTATTAATATAATAGCTCTGTGTCATTTAAGTGTAATTAGGAACAGAAAACACAGTAATATGAAAACAAAAGTTAAATATCACTATACTATAATGTGGGAGTAACTAGAATGATGTTAAAAGAACTCTAAGAGTACACCAAGAGCTGAGGGGCAATATTCAAAGGACTCATCTTAGAAGGGAAAGCTCTTCTCAAGTCTGTGATATAAACTTTTATTGAAGTGGTTATTACCTGCTAGATAGAGCAGAGTTTTGGTTGTTTGCTGGTCTATAGTTCACGGGAAGTTGGAGGCAGTCCTCCAGACACAAGCAACCTGAAGATGGTGGACGTATGTGCAGAGAGGTGGACACGGTGCTTAGAGATGCTAGTGTCCATCGCTGGGCTTAATCAGAGCTGTAATGTTGCTGAGGGACTGAATGTTCACAGCTCATGGCTGGGGCAAAGCACTATGGATTTAAAAGACACACGCACACACACACACACACACACACACACACACACACACTGCTGAATCCAACAATAGGAGTAAAAGGGGGCAAAACAGTACATCCATACCAGGAAGAAAAATTCTGTTCTTCCTGTAATGTCCTTCCAGCAATCTCTACAAAGCTAATCAATATATGATTGGTACAAAAGGCAAGTGTTTAGGGGTTGGTGTTATAGGTCAGTTGGTAGAGTGCTTACCTAGCATGCATGAAGCCTTGGGTTCAATCCCCAGGACTACAGAAGTGGGTAGGGTGGTGCATGCCTGTAATCCAGAGATCAGATATTCAAAGCCATCTTTGGAGTTTGAGGCCAGCCTGGGCTATGTGACCTTGGCTCAAATAATAATAATAACTATAATAATATAATTATTCTTATTATTTGAGGCCATTACTGCACCTTAAATATTAAAGGGTGAATTTGAGCTAAGAAAAAATAAATTAGCAATTTTCACCACTCACCCCTTCAATTACCTAGCTTCCATATACACCCTCTACATGCATTTGAACTTTTGTACAAAAGTAATTGTATAACACAATACAATTATCCTTACAAGTAAAGAAGTTCTCATCCTTGCCACAAACAAGAGGATTTATTACCAAAAGTCATGGTACCCATGACTGGTTATACTAACTGAATTATTCTTCCTCAATTTCATTTGTGTTTCTCTGAATACTCCAGTATCTAAAAACTAAAATGTACAGTTACCCTTCAACAGCCTGAATATAAAATTAAACTTGGAAAGAGCGTGAAACAATCAAGATAAACATATTCATGTCAGGAAAGGGTTCTGCTCTCACTGCCCTCATCTAAGTCCTTCATCAGACTGTTTCAAAGCGTCACTTCCATGTTAATTAAGTGATGAATTAATCAACAAAGTCACTGGCTAATTGGCTTTCATTTCTGGAAGCACTTTCATAAATGTCAGGAGATATGACATTTTGCAAAGTTTAAAAATACATTCCCTAGCCTGCAGTGCTGGGCTGCAGAAAATGGCTTCCTGCTAGGCCCAATAACAGTGAGTGGATGGGGCGTGATCAAGAGGAGGGAGGTTTCTATGATTGTAGCAGTCTGTCACTGTCTGAAGTGTGCCTCCTCTACTTTCTGCTTGTTCCAGATGGGGGAAGGGAAAGATAACTGTGTTAGATGTCAGAAGACAAGGGATCTGTCCCCATCACTCATAGTCACGAAACTACTGACTTGGAAGGTCAATTTCTCTGAGCCTTGTCAATAAAGTGTATAGAAATCTAGCCTTTTGGAAAGAACCAAACAATTATATATGTAAAAACACTTGGTAAACTGCAAAGTACAATGATCTAATTGTTCCAGGATGGGCCTCTAATCAGGCTGGGGTATAGAGGATCGGGGTGGCTTCCTAGAAGAACTAATAACAGTTGGAACATAAAAGAATGAGCAAAGGGAAAGAGGTGTGTTCTGGCCCAACAGCACCATGGGAAAAGAGAGGGCTTGGTCCATCTGACAAGGTGGCTGGAGTTTTCACAGCTAGGTTTAAGGACTGGAGTAAGTGAGGATGGGAGCATGGATGGTGGGTGAGATCAAGAAGCCCCTTGGCACCATCATAAGGAATGTAAACTTTCGACCCATGTGGGAAACAATAAAGCATTTGAAGAGCGAGTGGCATGGTCAGGTTTGTGTTCAGAAAGATTGCTGTGTGGCGCATGGAGGAAGCAGTCGAGGTATCTAACTAAGAAGTGGATGGATCGGAATGGTTCTACAGCACAGATGGGCAGTGAGCAGGGCGGAAAGGGAAGGACTGAAGATGACTCTTGGGTTTCAGAGTCAGGCCAATGGACCCACAGTGGTGGTTAAAGGAACTCAGCTAGAAGCAGCAGCATGGAGGGAAAACATGGAGTGTTTAAACGCTGGACACTCGGGGATGAAGAGATGGCTCAAAAAAAAAAAAAAAAAAAAAAAAGAGATGGCTCAATGGCCAAAGCACTTGCTGCACAAGTAAAAGAGCCTGAGTTGGGTCTCCAGCAACCATGTAAATACTGGGTGGGCACAGTGTCCTCCTAAACCCATTGTGTTTTGGTTTCAGTCTTTATTGGAAATGATTAATTCTGCTTTCAGCTTGCATAATAATACTTTCCAGATTTAAACCCTGTTATTTGACTGTCTCAAACACACAAATGAAAAATAAAAGCTGCAGTGGTCAAGACTTCCATATTTCACTGATAACAAACATTCTTTATTGGTTTCCAGACCAGAGGCCCTATGTAACCTGGATCCAGCCTGCCTGTCTCCTCAACCCCATCACACAACCTTCTTCTTGCCCACTCTTCTGCCATGTTGGGCTTTTTCTCTGGGGTAGGCCTTACTTTTACTAATTGCTTATTTATTATAACTGAAAATATGCTGCTATGCAGTTTAAGATTTAAGGGCAGAATAAAAGCAGGTCCCTTCCTTTGACTCTTAGTTTCTTCATCTATATAAATATGAAGATTGAACACGACTGAGGTTACGCTCCAAAGTCTGGCAGGGATTCCTACAGGGCCTTCAATGATACAAATGGTAGGTAACTCTATAAGTGTAATAAATCCAGATTTTTGTTCATTAAAATGTTAACCAACGAACAAACTTTTTCAAGTACCCACTTCTCAGGCTCATGTTTCCTCATAGTTACTTAATGAGGCAGGCATTGTTATAGCTATATTACTTCATTTTCAAATGAGGAGTAACCCCAGAGGAAAAAAAGAGAATTTTCTAAGGCAGAGCATAGAATTTTACATGATTAAACAAGACATTTTTCTTTGCTTTTAAATGAGATTATATCAATTTATGTAACCTAGACAATCAAGTTAAGCAAAAAAAAAAAAGGAAGAGTAAAGCAGTAATTTTTGTTTGACAGAGACCTTTCAAAACATGTGTATATAAAGAGAGGTAGATGAATGACAATCCTTGGTAAAAGTTGGGAACCAAATGAGCAGTTATTTTCTGCAGCAGAGGCCCTCCAACTCAAAAAGTTCTAAGGAAACATGTTGGTGTGACAAGTGTATTGACAGCCGAATACCACAAGATGGCACAGCTCTCAGCAAAGAAATGAGGCTTGTCCAAGTCACATTTTTTTTGTGATGTTCAGTTACAATATCTTTGTTCTTTTAGAAATTCACTCCTAGTTTCTCAATTTAATAAGTACTAGTTCCTATGAAAGTGGTCATTCCTTTGGCCTTGAGTCTCACACCTTTTTTTTCCTTCATCCCCTTACTAACTCACATTTACCTTAACACCTAAAATACCACTTCCTTAGAAAATCTCACCTCCCTGGAATGCTAGGTTGGTGCCCAGAGCACACAGTCTCTGAGTCGCTGGCCCTTAGCCATCATAGTATGTTTCATTTGTGACATTTTCTAGATTCTAGAGTCATGTAAAGGTAAGGAACTGTGTGGATATTATTTGATTTTTAAACCTTTCATTTTAAAAATAGTTCCAAGTCACCCACTTGAAATAACTAAAAACAGTCATAGTCACTAAACCAATTTGTAGTGTGGTGTGTGTGTGTGTGTGTGTGTGTGTGTGTGCAGATGCCAGAGCTGGACATTAGGTGTCCTCTGCAGGTGCTGTCCACCTTTTTTAAAAAAATGTTTTTTAAAAGAGGTTTCCTCACTGAACCTAGAGTTCTCTGATACAGCTGGACTAATTACCCGTAAACCCAAGGGCTCCCCCTCCCCTGTCTCTCTGCCTTACCAGTACTGGGATTACAGGTAGACATCTCATGCTTGGAATTTTCACGTGGTTGCTGGGGATCTGAACTCCAAGGTTCCCAAGACCTCTAAATACTTTCTGTGTAGAATACTGTATTGATGCAACTGTGCTCATTTAAGCCTTACATCATCCCTTGTATCCTCTGGGGATTAGGCCATGGCTCCCTTTGACACTTGAATCCCAGAATGCTCAAGTCTCATACATAAAATGATTTACAATCTGAGCACATCTCCCTGTATATGTTAAGGCATCTCTAGATTACGTATGGCACTCAATGCAATGTAAATATTTGTTACACTGCATGGTGTCAGGAGCAATGACAAGAAAACAGTCTGCACATCTTCACTGCAGGTGCACTTTTTTCTTGAATATTTTTGATCTGTGGTGGATTGTTCTGCAGATGCAAACCCTAGGGTTACAGAGGGCAGACTGTATGTGCATGTTATGAGAGCCACTGTATAAACTAAGCCAAGGAGAGATCTGGAGGAGAGCATTTCAGAACTGCCAGGGCCATATGATGGTACTAAAAGCATACCAAAGTTTAGTTAGTTTTGTTGTTTTAGGATTCTATGCAGATAATGTGCCCTCAGTGGTTACCCTGCTTGATCTTGTCACAGTAAGGAGGAGGGGCTTCCCATGAGAGTTTTCAACATCTGCTGCCCCAATTAGAGTTGGAATGTCAGCCTGAAATTATGTGGGATGGGTGTTAAACATATAAAACAAAGAAGCTCTAGAACAGGGTCGGGTCGATACCCTTGAGTCATGTGGGCTGTTCTCTTGCACAAGGGTGCCCAACTCAGGAAGTCAGGGGAGCCCAGGAGCTTCAAACTCAGTTTGTGCTGCAGCCACACCTACCTATAGAAGGTGGTGTCCTTATCTAACTTATACAAAACACCTTAAAGATAAGGGAAGAGTGTCCTCAAGAAAGATATATTGAGCTCCTAACCAGCCCTGCCCTCTGAACCTGTGAATGTGACCTTGTTTGAAATGAGAGACTCTGAAAGGTAATTGGTTTAGTTGAGGTTTTGATTAAGGGGGGCCCTCATCGAGTGACTTGTCCTTATAAGAGGGAAATATGAAGGCACAGATAAAGGGGAAGGAAGGAAGCTATGGAGAGATGGAGGCAGAGGCATGATGTGGCCACAGTTGAAAACTGGACAGGATTTTGAGGAGATGGCACCCAGTTTCTCCCTGATATGGATTCCCAAGACAGTGACTTTACAGGAACCAGCTCTCGGGAAATGCCTATGGGACAAAAAACCTCAGAAGCGATGCACTGGTTTTCACCCAGCCCGCAGCCCTGCTTCACCTCCAGGCTGGCTCTGGCTTCCCAAGTTCTGGGTTTAGAAGTTCACCTTCTATCTTGTAGGAGTGGGGATTACAGCCTCTCACTACTACATACAGCTTTCTGTGGGTTCTGGATATCTGAACTCAGGTTGTTACACACAGAGAACATTTTTACTCTCTATCTGCCGAGTCCTAAAGCTGATATTTAATAGCAGTTGAGAAGACAGGATATATTTCCTCCTTTGTTCCCACATGTCATGCATCTGGATAAAGAGTACATAGGACATGACAGAACTTAAAGCAGCATCTTTGCAACCCCCTCTGCTTCTATGAAAACAGAAGAAAATATTTGGGAAGACTGCTGGGCACAGTTGTGTGGACTATGCATGCACAATCAGGAAGGGCCGTTCTCTCTACTCTCCCTGTGAGCTATACAGTCTGTACATGGCCCCTCCCCCTTTCTCTCTGCTATACTTTTACTAGTATCTTGACTTTTTTTAAATTCATGTTTTAGAGCTAGAGATGGCACAGATGGCATTTCCTGTGCAAGGATGAGAGCCTAGCAGAGGCATCACTGAAAACATATCCACATTCAAGTCTCCTCAGATTATTAGCAGGATGTATCTTGCAGCTATAGACTGAAGTCATTTTCGCTAAGAATTGGCATTTTCTCAGCTCCTAAAGACTGTCCTCAGTTGTGTCTCAGCTCCTAGGAGGCATTCAGTTCCTTGCCCTATGGCCCTCTCTGTAGACCTCAAAACATGGCAGTTTACTTCTTCAGAGCCAACAAAGGAGGATCATTTTGTTGTTTTTGTTTGGTTGTTTTTTGAGACTTTGCTAGGTAGCCCAAACCTGCCTTAAATTCACTGTGTAGCACAACTGGCTTTGAATGTGTGATCATTTTGCCTCTGCCTCCCAAGTGCTGGGATTGTAGGCATATGCTACCACACCTAGCTTGTTAACAATTTAAGGGTAACGTAATATTATACCCTATGGCCGTACTAATTTAACTTTCTTTTATAGATGCTAACTTGTTGCAAATCTTCATTATAAACTATTTAAAAAGAATAGCCTCGGGTATATTTTTGTGATTTCTATATCCTCATGCACACACACACACACACACACACACACACACACACACACACACAGAAGCTTTGTATGAACAAATCATGTGCTGGTACCAGCATTTGCCTCCTCCCTGCCCCCATTCCACTGAGGACCCTCCTCAGTGGGTGTTGTAGTCAGCCACTTGCTACTTGGCTGAACCTCCAAACCAAGTACAGTTATGGGAGGAAGGGATTTAAGTTATGGGAGAAAGGGCCAATACCTGGAATGCAGCCTATTGACAGAAGCTGTGTCAGCCTTGTGGCACCCCCAAAACAGAGACACAACTGTTTTGGTTTTCAATCATTGTTTATAGTGATTTCCTTGTTAAAAATGTTATGAAAGAGTATGAATGATATTGATGCAGGATTTTGGGTCCAGGGAAGAAATAAATTCTATAAAGATGCAAGATATCCCCATCCTATGGACCCCAACTTTTGTGTTCTTATCTGAGTTAGTAAAGAATTAAAAACACAAACTCCAAGAAGGGTAAAGTATGAATTATAAGGCTTGTTTGAGGGAGATATTGGATACAAGGGACAGGCTGGAAGAAAGGTTTGAGCCAGAAAGAACTTCTCACCCTTGCCCAGCTGGAAAGGGGAAGAGGAGATGGGGAAAATCTCCTTCATATAGAGAAATCTCCATAGAAGAAGACTCTGTAGAAGATGTGCACACACATATGGAAGGCAAAGCATGAGAGCCCAAGCCAAATATCTCCTCACCTAAGAGATCAGAGAGGATTAAGAGGTGGTGAAGGGCTCATAGTTTAAAAAGATCATACATGTAGCAAAACATGAAAGTACCTCCAAACAAGGTAGCAAAGTGCCAGGACACAAAGAAGTCCTCCCCCTTCCAGGCTGTGAAGGAAGAGAGCTGAGAGACATACATGTAGATCTAGAGGGAGGAAGAGAAACCAAGAGTTTTACACACATATAGTTAGACAAGAAAGCCCCCAGAACAAGGCACACATGGAAAACAAGCAGGAAAACATCCAGGCAAAAAGAAATCCTTCCTCTCCAGAGTTTACCAATGGAGGCCAAGAAACAAAGACCAGGAGAGTGAAGATAGAGAGAGAGAGGCCCATCTATGGATTAAACATCCAATTAGGATGAGCCTCGTTATCAGACTCAGGTGTGTAAGGGAGAGATCTGATTGGTTGGTGGACTGAAATGGCTGACTCAGGAGGGGCCAGCCCACCCAGTTGTGTTAAGCTTGAACAAGCAGGAAGCTGCTGCCAGGTAGAGAGAGCAGGCAGCAGGAGGCTCGGGCCTTGGTGGTGGGGAGCAGATCTCCACCAAGAGTAACAATGGATTTGCTAGGTGGGCCAGTGGATCCATCTCTGGTACTACCTGTCCGCCACTCACTGCTGAAGAGCCCAAGAGCTCTGAAATGCATTTGTCCAACAGAGTGATTAATACTCAGGAATCTTGAAGCTACAAAAACTGGTCCTTTGCCTGTTCAGATCAGTGCTGTGGTGTTGGGGGTGAAAGCTTTTGGGGGCCTTTGGAGGCACACCCTGGCTTAGTCTTGGATGGTACCTGACAGCCTGCCAAGAGGGGCTTGGCTTAATGAGTTTCAGGAGGTAGTCCTGATTGGCTACTTGCACATCATGCCCACAGGCTCTTATCCTAGACCAATAATAGCTCCCTGATTGGCAAGGGGCTCTCTCTATATATATTCTGTAGCATATCTGCAAGAGGTATGAGGAATGATACCTGAGAGAGCAATAAAGAGAGAACGCACGTTCTTCCACCCATAAGTGGTGTCTGTGTGTGTTTTATCATTGCCCCTGCGGGCGGTGGGCAGTGACACTGTCGTTGCTTCCCACAGTCCCAACACACATGGGAGACACCACTCAGGGAGAACAATCTAGGGAGTCTTGGGAGGGTGAGAGAACTTGCCTAGCCTGCAGACTGGAAGTTAAGGGTGGACCACAGAGGCCCCTGGAACAGATGGAAAGAAGGGAAGCAAAAGTGAAGACAGCTCTAGTGGACGCATAAGACAGGAGTCCACAAGCTCAGATGACAATCCCCTTCTGTGCATATAACTAGCGCACTCCAAGTTTGAAGACCCAGAAAAAAGCTGCTTTAACATCATTTTTTTTTTGCCTCTTATGCACTTTTCCTCCTTTTGTAAATATTTATAAAAGTGTATGTGCATGAAGGAAGGCCAGGAATTGACATCAAGTGTCTTTCTCAATTGCTCTTGACCTCTCTCACTGAAATTGGAGTTTACTAATTCAGTCAGACTGTTAGCTAGCAGGTCACAA
Source organism: Zapus hudsonius (assembly GCA_004024765.1). Taxonomy (NCBI): domain Eukaryota; kingdom Metazoa; phylum Chordata; class Mammalia; order Rodentia; family Dipodidae; genus Zapus; species Zapus hudsonius. Next base: position 50,768 of record PVHP010000492.1, read on the forward strand.
GGATCTGACGTTTTCTGCTTCCCCAGGGCTGGGATTACATAAGCATCCAACTGTCCCTGTCTTTTATGTGGGTGCTGGGGAACCATATTCAGGTATTTATGCTTGTGCAGTAAACATTTTACCAACTGAGCCATCTCCTTAGTCACTTAACCATAATTTTAAAATATTTTTGTTCCCTCTATACATTTATCTAATTTTGTGTATGCATGCCATTATTGGGCAGTTTTCTTTTTCTTTGTTCCATGTCCCTCCCCCTTTTCTCTCTACTATACTTTTACTAATATTTTGACTTTATTTTTTTAATTCATATTTTAGAGCCAGAGAGGTGACACAGTGGTTAATAGCATTTCCTGTGCAAGGGTAAGAGCCCGAGAAGGCCTGAGAGATTGCTTCAGGTTCCATATTCAAGACTCACATAAATGTCTGAGCATGGCTGCACATCTGTAACCCCAGCCTCATCGGGAAATAAAGACCCAAGAGTGGCCAGAGATTTTGAAAACACAGCAAGCTCTAGGATCAGTAAGAGACTCCATCTCAAATAAGAATGGGTGGAAGAGACATGGAACAGGACATCTGATGTTCTACTCTGACCACAGATGAGAGCACGCTGTCACAGGTGAGTTCAAGAGGTGCTGCATGGGCACACATATGAGATCCACCATTATACACACACAAGCAACACATACACACACACACACACAGACACACACACAAACAAAAAAAACACACATCTATTTGCTTTTACTTATAATTTTGCTTTTAAACTTTCTCAGTATTGAATTTTTCCCCTTCAAATTCTTCTCCACTCCTTTTCTTTTCACTTATGTGCTCTTTCTCTTTACTTTTCCCTCTTTCATACGAGCTTCCTTTTTTCATCTCTTTTCTATTTCCATGTTTACCAACCCAGATATCTGTCAAGAGATGAATGGGTAATGAAAATGTGAAAAATACACACACAGGAATATTTTCTAGCCACAAACAAACATGAAATCAGAGATCATTATGTTAAGTGAAGACTCCAATACTCCATATTTTCACATGCAGAATCTTGATTTAAAAATTGTGTGTGTATGTGAAAGGAAGAGAGAGAGAGAGAGAGAGAGAGAGAGAGAGAGAGAGAGAGAGAGAGGAGGTAGTGAAAATAGAAAGATGATCATAAGAGGAGGGAAAGATGTTAAGGGAGGAAGGTAATTCATGTGACATGAAAGGAGAAAATTATTGGGGGAAAGAGACTCAACAAGAGGAGGGGCAGGTCAGTGTGGGAGGGGGATGAGTAAGAAATAGTATATGGACATACATGTATGAAAATGCAACAGTGAAACTTGCCACTTTGTAAGTTAGCTTTAAAAAATTAATTAAGGGAGATGGCTCAGTGGTTAAGTGCTCTTCCTGTGCAAGCATGGGGGTCTCAAACTGCCCAGGTTCAAATGCCCAGATCCCCATGTAAACAGCTGGGCATGGTGGAGCACATCCGTAACTCTGGTCCACAAAGGGGAGTAGGAGATCAGGAAACAGCCCAGCTTGCAAAAAACAAAAAACAACAACAACAACAAAAAACCAGTAAGTTCTGGGATCAATAAGAGACTCCAGCTCAAATAAGAGCAGGACACCAAATGCTTGCTCTGGCTACCACAGGCAAGTGCGTGGGGTGCTACAAGGACACATACTTTGGTATACAACACAAATACCACATTACATATACACGAGCAAAAAAAAATTAAAAATACTGTTTGGATCCATTGGTATGAAGTTAGTTTTACACTGATGTGCTATTGTTCACTAGGGTGACCGTAAACAACAATAATGTACTATATGTTTCAAAAGGCTAGGTGAGGATTTTTGAAAGGTTTTACTTTAAAGAAATGATAAATGTTTGAAGAGATATGTCAAACCTGATAAAACATTACACAATGTTTACATGTATAGAAACATCATGTTGTCCTATGAATATGAATATTTTTGTGTAGAACTTAAAATGTGATTTTCTAAACAATAAATTAAACCTCATTATAAAGGAAGTCACAATGTAAAAATAAATTTCAGATAGACTAAAAAATTTTAGGAAGGGGAATAAAACAGGTTTATTGAGTATACTGCAAGGGTCAGGGGTCTGGGCAGTAACAAGAGTACCACCAGCCAAACCAAAAGTCTCAAGCTAAAAATATTATAAAGGCTGGGTGTGATAGTGCATGCCTTTAATCCCAGCACTTGGGAGACAGAGGTAGGCAAATTGCTGTGAGTTCGAAGCCAGCCTGAGACTACAAAGTGAATTCCAGGTCAAGTCAGCCTGGGCTAGAGCAAGACCCTACCTCAAAAAACTATATATTTAGAGGTATTAGAAGAAACCTTGGGGAAATGCTAATATAACTCTAGTATGAGAGGTGTCCCTAAACATGAAAGCCTAAAAGAAAGGTTGAAAACTGAAAACTGGGTATGGTGGCATACGCCTCTCACCTCAGCACTCTAGAAAATCAGTGGTTCAAGGCCAGCCTTGACAGCATAGAAAATTCGAAGCCAGCCTCAGCGACAGGAGACCCTGCCTCAAAAAAAAAAAAAAAAAAAAGGAAGGTCAATAGTGTGTCCACACAGTATAAAAATCCAATTATCACTCCTCATTCCTTGTATGTGATGTGGGTTGCACATGACTTCCTTTCAAAGAGAACAGCATGGAAAGAATAGATTTCCACTGGAGAAACCTGACGAACACACTTCAGCCAGGTTATCAGGATTACCGTGTGTAGTGGGAACTCATGTTAACAGCGTATCATAACCGGACTCCTCCTGGAGCTTGTGCTGTCAGAACGTCAGTAAGCGGAGACCAGAACTGAATCCTTAAATCGAGCTTTATTTAGAGGCTGGTGGTGTGAGAAGGCATCGGTGTAACATTCCACAAAACAGCCTTACCATTTAATCTCAAACTGGTTACTACACAGGGAGTGAAATGAAGTTAATTTTCGGTGCTCAAGCCTGTCGATCTGGTCTGGTCATCGCCATATTCCTGTGATGTCTGTGCCTTTCAGGATACCTGAAACCTGGCACCTTCTGTTCAATTCTTTGCGCTCTTTAAGTTCGTCTGTGCTGGAGAGTCAACTCAAAACAAACCAATCATGACTAGTGTGGGTGTAGATTCCTTTTTGCAGGGTGGAATACATAATGCCCTAACCTGTCTTCCCATTCCCTATCAATTAAGGGAACAGCACCTTACTTACCTCGGTGCGAAACGTCAGACCTGTGACAAGTTTACCAAGGTAATAGAATGGGAAACAGACGTGGGGTATGAGAACTCACTGCATCACCTCTTTCCCCCCCCCCCCTGTAAACGTAACACTACCTTTAAACATAAAGCAGACCGAGCGGCCCACACCTCTGATCTTAGCGCGGAGTGGGCAGGGCAGGACACCGACCCCGGCTCCCATCCACGGATTCTGGGAGCCCCGGGCCCGGGAGAACCGGAGCAGGAGGGCGGCTGGCCCCGGCTCCCCGCCGGTCCGAGCGGGACCTCTAGCCCTCACCCGTGACCGCCTCTGCTCACGGCGGGGAGTCCCTTCCCCGCCCCCGGCGCTCGCTCCTCACCGTCCCGGGACCGACCCGCGCCTGTTCGAAAACCCCGGGAACCGCCCGCCGCGTCACGAGCCCCCTCGGCCTTCCATTGGTCGATGAGCGTCACGTGCACCGAACGGCGCTTGCCATTGGCTGTCAGGCGGAGGGCTGCGCCGGGGCTGCGGCGTCGCGGAGCGGCCGGGGCGCGCGCCGACCGTGGACGTTGTGGGGTGCCCTGGGCCGGGCCGCGGCGAGGACGGAGGCGAGCGAGCCCGGCCGCAGCCAGGCCCCCGGGGCGAGCTCCTCGGGCCGAGACGCTGCAGGACGGACGTCGTTGGAGACTGACCCGCCGGCTGAAGGTTGGGACCGGGCGGCCGTTCGTCCGCGCGGGTCACGATGGGGTGGGCTTCGAAAGCACGTCCCCCGGGGGCGGGGAGAGCCCGGGTCCCGGCGGGCGGTCAGGGGCACGCCTTCAGCTTCCCGGGACCGACCGGCCAGGTGTGCCGGGAGCCGCCCGCGGCCCTGCTCAGAGCGATGGGATCTTTTCCCAGAAGCGCAATGTCTAAGTTGTTTCGTTGTTACTATTTTTTTAAGGTTATATCTCTTGATCTTTAACGCAGGCAACTCAATTTTTAAAAATTCACACCAAACAATAGACATTCACAGCCTGGTAGCCAGGCTTCCACTTGGTGACCTCTAATTTAGACCCCAATTCTGCCACTGTGTTCTATAGCCACTTGACCTTGACCAAGTCACTTTTCTGTCATGCATTCACAACATGCGTGGTATTGCTCTTGATCTTGGGGACGAGGGGGTCATGAAAGGTCTTAAGTTATTACAGGATTGGTGGCCTAAGGGTCGTAGAATGCAAACAGGTATATAGTCTATTTGTGATATTGAGATAGTATAGGGGCTACAGATTAGGAAAGAACATGTCAAAATAAATTAATTAAAAAGTCTCTGGGAGGGAGGAAAAAAAGTTGAGAAACACTGGCTCCGTAAATAGCTAATCAGATGTTCCTGCAATAGTTGTATACATAAAAGAGATGAACAAAAACTACCATTCCTAGACTGAGCTGGAAGAAGCTAAGAGGTCATCTTCTTAAGTCTCGTCTTGGACACTGTGAATCAGTGTTCACATATACAAAAGAGATCCATATACATACATATAGCCACATAATTTTATGTGCTTTCATTTTAGTTTCTTTGAGAAAACTGAAGCTTTTAGGGTTTGAGTGACTTGCCACCATCAGAACTATTAACTGAAAGAACTCGGATTTAAACATATGTATGTATGGCTTCCCACCAATTTACTCACTGTGTGGTCTGTGACCCTCCCATTCTACTGTAGCCAAACTTCTTTAGAATTATACCTGTGGTTGGTTTGGTTTCATTTGGTTTTTTAAAGTGTGGATTTCCACCTGAGACTACATAGTGAATTCCAAGTCAGCCTGGGCTAGAGTGAGACCCTACCTTGAAAAACCAAAAAAAAAAAAAAAAAGTGGATTTCCAGTTCTTCCTGCAAAAATGAGGATTTAATATATGGGACTAGCATGGAATCTGCATGTAACAACCCCATTCCTCAGTTACTCTTTTGGTTATTCACCAACTGGCTTGAGAATAAATTAATTTCCCACCCAATCCCAATGTTTGGTTGTGTTTTGGCCAAGGGACTCAAATTTCCTTTCCCAAGCAGTGCTTCCAATGTCTTCTTCCAGACAGGTTAATATCTCAGCTTTGGAAGAAAATCCTTTGTTGGCAGAATCCACAGGTTATGGTACAACACCTTGCTCTGTTGAACAGCTCGTTTTGTGAGAAAGTCCTGAGAATTTTGCTTTGTTCTTTTAAAATATGATCTTCCTTAGGGCTAATGAGTTTCCTAATAACAAACCAAAAAAGGCTGAAGGTATTTATTTTTTAAATTAATATAAATAAACTTAAACGCCAGAGGAAAAGTTTAAAAACTACAATTTTGGGGCCCTATGGCCCTGTACCCACTTGTAAAGCCAGATACACTAAGTGGCCCATGTACCCGGAGTTTATTTGCAGCAGCTAGAAGCCCTGACACATCCATTCTTTCTCTGTCCATCTCTCTTCTATCTCTTTCTACTTGCAAATAAATCTTAAAAAAAAACCACAATTCATGGTCTTTTATATTGCTGTGCCATTAATTAGTGGTGTCCTTAGTATTAATTACATAAATTGTTCAGATTCACAAAATCTAGATTTTTTTTGAGAGATGGGCTTGAATTCTAATTCTGGTTAGGAATCTGAAGATTATCCTGAGGCTAGACTTTAAATCATAACTCTCTAAAGGAGCACATTTTTATCATTCAAAATCAAAAACTGCCCCAAATCTGCAGCTTTCCTCTAAAGCAAGCAGTATAAAGGGTGTGAAACTATATATTTAAATGTTTCTTAAAATTTTTTTGTGTGTATGTGTGGGTGCATGAGTTTGTATGTGCTCATGAATGTGTGTGTGCATGTGTAGGTCAGAGGACAATATTGGGTGTCATTTCTCTCAGGTACTGTCCACCTTTTTCCTCCTTCCTTCCCTCCCTCCTTCCTTCCCTCCCTCCCCCTCCCTCTCCCCCTCTCCTTCCTTCTCTCTCTTTCTTTTTTCAGACAGGGTCTCTCTGTCCTGGGTCTCACCAAGTAGGCCAGACTGGCTGTCCAGTGCATTCCATAGATCTACCTGTCTCTGCCTCCTTATTACCGGGATTCTAAGCACACCCCCCAACAGCTGGCTTTTTTTTTTTTTTTAACAGGAGTTCTGGGGATTGAACTCGAGTCCTCAAGACAAGCGCTTCATGAACAGAGCAATCTCCCCAGTCCCCATAAGAATCATTTTTGCAAGCTGAGTATTGTGGCTGACACCTATAATCCCAGCACTAGGGAGGCTGAGGTAGGAGGATTGCCATGATTTCAAGATCAGCCTGCACTGTGTAGTGAGTTTCAGGTCAGGCTGGTGATAGTCTGGGCTAGAGTGAGACTTTGCTTAAAAAAAGAAAAAAGGAAAAGAAAAGAAATAGAAATCACTTTTTCTAGTGAATTATTTATCTGTCATTCCTCATACCATTTCAAATTCAAAATATATAAATTAATTTGTATATTTCTGGTTCTAAAAATGATGCTAGTAAAATAACAAACATTTCTTTGTAAACATTAACTGAATCATGTAATACATTTAATGTGTTAGTGAAAAGATTAAGATTTTTCTGTTTCCTGTAGAGGAAATGGGTTTTGGCTTAAGGAAGGCTTTGCATTCTTTTTTTCTTAAATATTTATTCATTTATTAGAGATATAGAGAGAAACAGAGAGAAAGAGTGTGTGTGTATGGGCACACCATGGCCTCCTGCCACAGTAAATGAACTACAGATGCATGTGCAGCTTTGTGCATCTCTCTTTACATGGGTACTGGGGTCTGGAATCCAGGCCATCAGGCTTTGCAATCGAGTGCCTTTAACTGCTGAGCCATCTCTAGCCCAAGACCTGGTATTTTAATCTCAGTAGTAGTTATGACCTTGGGCCAGGGACTTTTCTTTGATTCTCACCTTCATCTTTAAGGGAGGAGCCATGCCTCCAAGGTAGTGACAGTGCATAAAACAGCAGATCTAAAGCCCTGATAGACTGCTAAGCACATTTTTTCTGTTAACTTTAGTTTTCTTTTACTCTCTAGAGCAAGTTTATGAGTTCAATCCTTTTGTAACATTTAAGATCATTTTTATTTCAAAAAGCTGCATTTTTGCAGGATTTATTATATGAGAGACAAAATTCCATAAAAGTAATGAACGAGCCATCTTTTAAAATTTCAGAGAAAAACTAGCTTTGTTTTTTTTAAATGACTAAACCCTTACTATTGATATTTCGGTAGATATTATGTGCCAGGAGTATAGGTGATCCTGAAGAAGACATATAAGGTTTCTGATCCTGTAAAAGACAGTAAAGAAAGTGGTGTGATTGTGGATTGTGGCAAATGCTTAGATGGTATAAACAATGTCTACAAAGTTCTCATGGTCAGGTAATGTACACTTGACTGAGTGTGCATTTGTAAAATTCTCTCAAATGCTTGAATGTCAGTGAAAATAGATTATTTCAGAAATTGGGGACTCAAGGTCTATAACTGAGAATATAGTTAAAGTTTTCCCGGATCTAAAATGTTTTGTATTTTAGGAAATGGCTCAGCAACTAAAGTTGCTTGCTTGCAAAGCCTATTGGCTTAGAATCAATTCCTCAGCCACCCACGTAAAGTCAAATGGACCTTAATTTGCAATAGCAAGAGACCCTCGTGCACCTGTATACACACACACACACACACACACACACACACACACACACACACACACAGATAAATTTGAAAATATGTTTTGCAATAGATTCGAGAAACAATGTAACAATTCTTATAAAATGTCAGTGTTTGGGGAATTCCTAAGCTTAACTTTTATGACATTACTGGTATTTTATTTCCTTGGGTCTCATTTCTTTTAGTGTGGATACATCATTTGTTTGTTACAGATTGTTTTTCTTTTTTGAAGTTTTGGAGATAAAACCTAGGACATTATACATGATTGTCAAGTACTATACCACTCAACTGCATCCCCAAACCTCAGATTTTGTTATTCACATAAATAGTACAAAGTGATGTTATAATTTATATAATTTACAATGTGAAGTAATTTAACATGTCTGTCACCTCAAGTTTTTTTGTGGTAAGAGCATTTGAAATTTAGATATTTTTGAAATGTATTTAATACACTAAAGTATATTCACTATGCTGTACAGAAGATCTCAAAAACCCTTATGCCTTGTTGTAGAGAGCTCACATTGCTGGGATGAACAAACAAACAAGGCACAGTTTAGAGGAGGAAGGGATTTATTACAAGATCATTCAGAGAAATAGCCAAACAGCTGTGGAAACCAGAAGCAACAAGCACCAATGGGCAGCAAACAGCAGGGGTCCTTTAGCTCAGACTGCTCTGCATACCTTTTGGCTGGAAATCAGATCTGCCCTCAAACACACCTCAGCGTTGGACCCCAGGATCTGCTCCCAGTGGTACCTCCTCCAGCCAGGCGGCTAGAGATTCAAGTTACAAGCTTCAGTAAAACACCTCAGTCTATGGGGAACATATATTCAAACTCCCACATGCCTCCTTTCTGAGACTTTTACCTTTTGTTGTCCTCTCCCTAGTCCCATCCCACAGTCTCTGTAATTACCACTCTGCTCTCTGCTTTGTTTTTGTTTGTTTTTCATAAATAGTATTCCATTGTGTGCATATACAACATTTTCTTTATCCATTCATCTCCTGATGAGCACCTTAATTCCATAACGTGGCTGTTGTGAATAGTGCTGCAATGAACATGGAAATTCAGATACCTCTTTGACAAACTGATTTCATATCTTTTGGGTAAAAGGCAGAAGGGAGATTGCAGACTCATATAGCAGTTCTACTTTCAGTTTTGTGAGGAACCTCCATGCTTTTTCTATACTCCCCATAACAATTTACTTGTCTACTAAGAGTGCACAGAGCTTTCTTTCCTCTACACTCTTGCTGTCCTTTTTAGATTTGTTGATCATCATTGGAAGAGATGTGAGGTAATAGCTCCTTGTGGCTTGGATTTGCATTTCCCTTATGATAACTGATTCTTATCATCTTGCCATATACGTGTTGGCCATTTGTCTTGTTTGGAAAAAAAATCAATTCAAGATTTTCACCCATTTTATAATTGAATTTAAAAAATAATGATTTTCATGAGTTTCTGATGTATTTTAGATGTTTAACTCCACAACAGATATTTACTCCCATCCCGTCTGCTGTGCAACTGATTTAGTTTGATATGGTGCTACTTGTTTATATTTGTGTTTGCCACTTTTGGTGCCAAGGCCAATGCTAAGGAGATTTATTTACCCCTCTGTTTTCCTCTAGGAGCTTGATAGTTTTAGGTCTTACATTTATATGTTTAATTTATCTTGAAACCATTTTTATAAGTGGTATAAGAGAGGGTTCAATTTTCTTTCTTTTTATGTGCTATCCACTGCCTTTGTTACGAAACAAGACAGTCTCATTTTATGTGTACCATAATTTAAATTTTATAAAGTTAATAGTGTGTGTGTGTGCGCGCGTGAGGATGCAGGTACATGTGTGGAGGTCAGAGGACAACTTTCAGTCCTCTGCCTTTCTACCTCATTTGAGATACAATCTTCTTGTGGAGTCTTGCACTGCCATTGTTCTTTGCTGGGCTTACCAGGAGCTTCTAGAAAATTGTTCTGTCTCTACCTCCCATCTCACTTGTCAGCATCAGTGTCCTAGGATTACAGAAGCTCACCATGAAGCTTGCCATGGCTTCTGACTTTTTCTGTGGGGTTGGGGTTTGAACTTGGGTACTTCAGCTTGAGCAGTGAGTGCTTTATCCTCTGTGCCCTCTCTTCAGCCCCAGTGTATACCATACTTACTGATCTCATACACTGAGTTCAGATTGCAAATGACTAACAGAATGCTTTTTGGACAGTCCTGATTGAAGTAAAGTTGTTTGTAGATCCTTTTTTAAACATTGTAATTCCAGTTCAGTAAATACAATTACTATTTTCCTTTTCTGAATAGATGATTAGACTTAACTACAAATGTTCATCTTGTCTCAAAACCCATGGAATTTGTATTAAGACTTATGTAACTGGCTACATGAATATGTTTAAATACTGGAAAAATCCCTTTACTATCTCAGAGTTGAGCAAGTCTGCCCATGTTTCAATTTGTGTCCTTAGCCTTCAAAGTCCCTGTATCTAAAATGATGTCTTCTACTTACTGAAACGTAGTGCAGCTTATGTACAATATCAAATAAAGAATATTTAACACTTTTCAAGTAGATTATTAAGGTGACATATTCAGTGTACATAAAATATTAAAACAATAGCAGAAATATATTTTAAGATATAGCATAGGGCTGGAGAGATGGCTCAGTGGTTAAGGCACTTGCTTCCAGTGCCTAAGGCCCTGGGTTCAATTCCCCAGGACCCACGTAAGCCAGACCCACAAGGTGATGGCCCTAGTGTGCTCTCTCTCTCTCTCTTTCTCTCTCTCTCTCTCCCTCTCTCCCCTTGAAAATGAATAAATAAAATATTTTAAAAAATAGATATAGCATAAACATAAATTCCTTAACATATTTGTTATAATAAGCAGTACAATTACTATAGTCATTTGAAAATTATAATTTAACCTGTTCTAAAAATGGATGGTCCTCTTACTAATTTATTAGCTCACAATCTTTTATACATAATATGTATAAACTAGAACAGATTTTTAATTTCAGATAGACTTCCATTGGCTAACTATAGGTGTTTGGCTCACCATGAGTCTTTGGAGAAAGATAAGGCTAAATCTACTTTTAAACTTTATTTTAGTAATCTGAGTAATAATAAAAGCAAAATTATATAGTGTACAACGTAGAAGCATAAGAAAAAAGTCAGCCATGCTACCATTATTAGCGTTGTGATCAATCTCTTTTAAGTCCTGTTTCTAGGCATATTTATTTTTACATGCTGTGTACAGAATTTCATATTTGACTTACTTGGAATTACAGATTCTTATTCCATTTTATATTGATTTTGAATGTATTGCCAAAATGACATACTATAGTAGATGCCAGCACTTCTTTTTTCCAACTCCTCCCTGAAGTTTCCTTGACACTGATTGCCCTAACTTGGGTAATTTGTCATTATTGATATCATTTCTTGAGCACTTTGTATATTCTGGAACTTTCTATCAGTGGTTCCCCCCCCCAACAATGCCATCACCATATCCTATTGAACACTATTACTGGGTTATTCTCTCTTTCATTTTACCCAGTAGCTAAGTAGTGTCAGTCCCTGTGTTGACTTAGCCCCACATCTTCCTCCATTCTGAATCGTTATTTTATCCCAGCATGCCAGGAACTTAACTTGCCCTTTTTGGTCTGAAAAAGGCTGTACAGAATGAACTGTCTTCAGTTCATTACTCACTTTCCTTTGAGCAAAAGCTCTTTGAAAACAGAGATGATAAGCAAGGGCCACAGGGGAGGCTTTTCTCTCCTTGTGATCAGTTGTTTGTTCCCTGGGGTACATGCAAAAAGTATTCCCATTTAGGTCCTTCTCTTCCATCTGATGCAAATAATTAGATAATCCAAAACATGGAACCAAGAGTTATTATTTGAAGATTTTGAAAAGCATAGGCCCTTAATAATTTAAATTGTTAAAAACAGACTGTAGGATAATTATACTGTTAGTCGTATCTCACAGTTCTGTTTTCTGAGTGATTATTACTTGGGTCAGTATTAAGGCTCCTTGATAGATCAAATTAGTGTTCACAGAGATAAAATTGAACCATATTTCTTTATATTAAAATTTAGACTTTCAAATGTTTATTTTTTTAGAAAGTTAACTTTTCTATGTGATTACCTCTGTTTTTATTATATAAATTATGAAGTATATTAACTTTAGCAGGGTGAATCTTGTGTTGAATATTTGGGGAGGAGACCCTAACATATATTAATTAGTTTTTTTTTTTTTTTTTTTTGGTTTTTCAAGGTAGGGGCTCTCTCTAGCCCAGGCTGACCTGGAATTCACTATATACTCTCAGGGTGGGCTTGAACTCACAGCGATCCTCCTGCCTCTGTCTCCCAAGTGCTGGGATTAAAGTTGTGTGCCACCATGTCCAGCTATTAATCACTTTTTACCAGACATTTTGCCCATCATGGCCTGTTATAAACTTCAGCCTTCATTCCTAAGCCTATGCCTCAGGTCAAACTGAACAAATCTGGTTTCTTTTCCATACAGGTATTCAAAAATACCTGAATTCATTATTCTCTGGGTGTATTCTTTCATTCTTAGTGCTTAAGCTTAACCTGCTTAGGAACCACATATGAGGGAGAATATGCGGCATTTGTCTCTCTGTTCTTGTGTGAGTTCACTAAGTATGATCTGCTCCAAGTCCACTTTTTTTTAAATTTCATTATGTCATTTTTCCTTTCAGCTGAGTAGAATTCCATTGTGTAAATGCACCACAACTTTGATATCCATTCATCCAATGATGGGCATTTGGGTTAATTCCAATTCTTAGCTATTATGAATTGAGCTGCTATAAACATGGTTGAGCAAATGTCTGTGCTGAGGCATGAAATTTTGAGGGTAGATGCCCATTAGAGGGATAGCTCTATATCCATTCTATTCAGGAGCCTCTACACTGCTTTCCATAGTTGTTGTACAAGTTTGCAATCCCACTAGCAGTGAGTGAGGGTTCCTTTTCTCGCATCCTCACCAACATCTATTGTTGAATTTTTTAATGATTGACATTCTGACTGGAGTAAGGTGGAATCTCATTGTTGTTTTGATTTGCATTTCCCTGATGATTAAGGATGATGCACATTTTCTTAAGTGAGAATTGGCCATTTGTGTTTCCCTCTCCATGAATTCTCTGTTAAGATCAATGCCCCATTGTTGTTGTTTTTTAATTGGGTTGTTTTTTTTTTAATTAATTAATTTTATTTTTTTTATTGTCCATAATGAGTTACAACATTTAGTGGGTAAACAATGAGTTGTTATTCCCAATTCCCCGCTGCCCTCCCCTCCCCACTCTGCTGGATAACCTCCTCCATGGGTCGTCTGGATCAGTCCTTGTGACAGGGGCCCATGGATAGCCTAGTATTCAGCCAGGTTCTCTTGGCCATGCCTCTGGATAATCTCCCCCACCACGGCTCTCACAATCTTTCCACCCCCTCTTCTGCATAGTTTCCTGAGTCATGGTGGATGAGTATTAAGGTTGCTTTAAGGTTGTGAGCTTAGGGGGTCTTTGTGTCCAAAATCGTTGGTTTCTGTCTCACTGGCTTATCCTGTGTTGATTTAATCTGGTCTGGCTGTGGCTGTGGGCCCCTTGTTCATCCCGTCATTCTCTGCGGAGTTCCATTTGGATCCTCCACGGTATGACTGTGGTGGCTCCTCTCTTGCCAGAATCTCAGCTATCAGCCTACTGTCGGTTGGTAGGGTTAGATGGGCCCCAGCTCTCTCGCTGCATCCTGAAAAATACAAACACAATCTCCATCGGAGAGTGAGATCAGTGTAGGTTAACAAATATACACAATTCTGGATTACCTAGATTCTATTTTTAGTAGCCTCCCTGTCAATCGGTTCCATAGTGCATCTTGTTTTGGGAGCCCAAGAGTACGGGATCCGGTGCCTATCGACTTGAATCCCTAGTTCCAGACAAGGGGTCCCCCTCACTAAGTGGAAAATTGGCCGAATTTGAAAGCTGTTGATTGTCTCCCCCAGGCCCAGGCTCCTCCATTACACAAGTGCTCCTTTCTTGGTTCACTGCTCACTCCCATTAGGAGGTATGGTCAGCCTACTCATGACCGCAGATTGTGCTTCCTGTCAGTGGTCTCTGTTTACTCCAGCTGTCGTTGATCAGTTTCCCCTGGCAGCCTGTGCAGTGCCTTCCAGCACTATACTAACTGCCTTCTGGGGGCTGGATACCATTCCGGATGTTGAAGGGTTTCTCGATGCTGATTGATTAATGCCCCGTTTTGTGAGAGGGCTGTTTGATATTTTTATTATTTAATTTTTTGAGTTCTTTGTAAGTCTAGATAGTAGACCTCTGTCTGTGTTATAAGCTGGCAAAGATTATCTCCCAATATGATGGTGGTTGGTCTATTGGCCCTGAGTATAGTATGTTTGTACAGAAGCTTTTTAGCTTGATTAGATCCCAATGGTTAAGTGATTGTTGCACTTCCTGGGCTACTGGAGGTGGTTTGTTCAGGAAGTTTTTCCCTACTCCTATCTTGTGGAGAGTTCCTTTTATTTTTCCTCCAGGGTTTTCAGAGTTTTAGGTTTTATATTGAGGTCTTTGATTAATTTAAAGTTGATTTTTGTGCATGGTGAGAGGAATGGGTCTAATTTATTTTTTTTTTACATGTATTTATCCAATCTGTCCAGCGCTATTTGAAGATACCAGTGAACTGTTGGCACCTTTGTTAAAGATTAAGTAACTATAGTTACTCTAGCTACGAGCAGGGTCTTCAATTCTATTCCATTGGTCTGTCTGTTTTTATGCCAGTACCATGCTGTTTTTGTTACTATGGCTTTGTAGTATTTCTTTAGATAGGGAATGGTGATAGTTCCTGAGGAGGCTTTTTTTTTTTTTTTTTTAACCAAGGATAGATTTGGCTATCCAAGGTCTTTTGCCATTCCAAATAAATTTTTGAGATTGTTTTTCCTATGTCTGTAAAGAATGAAGCTGGGATTTGTATTGGCATTGCATTGAATCTGTATATTGTTTTTGGAAGAATTGCCATTTTTACAAATCTAGTGCTGCTGGAAGAGCTGGCTGTTTGTGTGAATGTTCTAAATCTTTCCTAGTTTTCTGCTGAGGTTGATGTTTTCTTTCACCCCTTCATTTTTTCAGAAGAAGGGTGTTTCCCTCTTTTTCTGCCTCCCCTCCCACTGACTGCTATGGTGTGTCTACCATGCTGCAATATTAACCCAGAATGAATGACACTTTTGATGTATTCTTGGGTTTGATTTGCAATTTTATTGAGAATTTTTACATCTAAGTTCATCAAGGATATAATTTTCTTTTTTTTGTGGCTCTGTCTGGTTTTGGTATTAGTGTAATGCTGGCTTCTTACAAACAGTTGGGGAGCATTCCCTTCTTTTCTATTTTGTAAAATAACTTGAAAAGAAGTAGTTTCAGTTCTTCAGTGAAGATTTGGCAGAATCCAGCAGTGAATCCATTTGGACCATGACTATTTTAATTTCTCCTTCAATCTCATTAGATGTAACTCTATTCAGGTAATTTATCTCTTCTGGGTTTAGTTTTGATAGGTGGTATGAGACAAAGAACTCCTCTATTCCAGATTTTTCAGTTTTGTGGAATATTGGCTTTTGAAACATGTTGTAATGATTTTTCCAATTTCATTGGTATCTGTTGTAACGTCTCTTTTTAATCTTGTTGATTAGAGCCCTCTGTCTTTTTTATTTGATCATTTTGTCCAGGAGTTTATCAGTCTTATTTACTTGTTTTTGAAGAACCTACTCTTTGTTTCATCAATTAAAAAATGTTTTTATTTCCAATTTGTTAATTTATGCCCTAATCTTATTTCTGTCTGGTAGTTTTGGGTTTGGATTGTTCTTGTTTTTCTGAATCCTTTAGATAGATCATTAAGTTATTTGAAATCTCTCTATTTTTATAATGTAGCCATTTAGAATTGTAAACTTTCCTCTTAGGATTGCTTTCATGGTGTCCCATAAGTTTTTTGTTTTTTTTTGTTGTTGTTGTTGTTTGTTTTTCGAGGTAGGGTCTCGCTCTAGTCCGGGCTGACCTGGAATTCGCTAAGTAGTTTTTATTTAAGGCTTCTACTATGTGACTAGGCATTCTCCTGGGGATATCTTATCTTGGTTTCTTGTGTTCCTTGTTTTGCATTGGGGTTTTTCTATCTGTAGATAGACCTTTCGTCATGCTTAGAAGGCAGCAACAGCAGTTTTTGTGGAGCATATGTCAGCCTTGATCCAGATAGTCATGGTATTGGAGTCTCATTTAGCAGGTTTGCACTGGTTTTGCACACTGGAAGCTGAGTAGGCTGCTTCTTGTGTATGCAGTCTCTATCGGGGTCTGCACTGGACTCTGGGCAGTCAGTTGGGGAGCCCCTATTCCCGGCATCATAGGCAGGCAGGCTGGGTAGTGAATCACTGCCAAATGGTCCTGAGCCTCTCAACCCAGGAATTGGGGGCCAGGGTTATATGGGGGAAAGAGGCTGTGAGCATTCACCTGAACCCTGGGAGGCCTACTCAGTGCCTGAGACTGGGGAGTGAGATTAGCTCAGGAGGCTCTACTCCTGGTGGCATTGGCAGGAAGGCTGGAGAGTGAGGCCAGTACCAAGTGTGCCTGATCCCAAGTCTGGAGTTCCTACTCATGGCAGTGCAGGCAGGCACCTCTTTCTTTCTTTCTTTTTTTTTTTTTTTAGATTTTGAGAAGGATTGGCATTAATTCTTCTTAAAATGTTGTGCAAAACTCAATAGTGAAGTCACCTAGGCCTGGCTCTTTGTGAAAAGTTTTTAAAATAGTAATTTAATTTATGGACATTTTATGGGCATAAAGGGTTTTTAAAAAATATATTTGTCTATTTGGTTCTTTCTCACTGTGTATATGTGTTTAGTTTTTATAAGATAGGTCTTCTTATGTAGCCCAGGCTGGCATGAAACTAAAGGCAGCACTCCTGCCTCAGTCTCCTGAGTACTTTTGATTACAAGCATGTCCTACCATGCCTGACCGTTTCTTCTTGAAACATATTTGGTGATTTGTGTCCTGTGTATTAAAATTCTCAACAAAATGAAATGTTAACTCATCCCCTCCCCCCAAAAAAATGAAATATCTGTGCCTAGATGTGAGTTTGATCCAAACCTGGAGGGGTACTTTGGTGTGGCTACTAGTGGGCAGAGGTTAAGGAATATGGAACAGCTTCATCTACTGTTACCATTTGACCTCGTCTGTTTTCATGAAATGTTTTCTGTAGCAGATGAGTTCAATAACATATTTCTTTAAATGATGAAACAACCAGGTTTCTGATGAAGTTTTGTTTTTCTATCACATGTAAAGTCTCCTGAGAGCCTTGGAGCCTTCCCTGAGGTGTAGTTACGATGTGAGATCACAACAGTCTGTGAATTTAATAGCGGAACTGCTAGATAAAGTGTATTTTTAAGGTGGCCTTTAGTCCTGTCTCTGAGAACCAGTCTTGTTTAAAATGTTGGGATGGGAGAACTGAAAAAGAGAAAAGGTCTTCTTAGAAATGATTTATGCCTGCCTTGGGGGATGATTTGGGAAGACAGGGGATTTTATATAACTCTGTGTTTGGTTTAAGTTACAAATTCAGCAGTGAGGACATTTCATTCTTTTAAAAAGTCTGCTTTTGGATTGTTTCATTACATAAGGAATAATAAGGAACGTTTGCTGCTTTAAGAACAAAATGCTGCCATATTACTTGGAGATTGTTCTGATAGCATCCGAGCCATATAAACCTATGTCTTTGCTCAGCCCTACAGAATGAGGAGATATGAGCAAAATACGTAACAGGCATTTGGGAATCGTCCTAAAAGGGAGAAAATGTGGCTGGCTAATGACTGAGAAGAAAGCAGATTTATCCCCCACAAGATTAGAAAGAACTCAAATCCATCAGGTACGAGACTTAAAGATGGAGATATAATTGTGCTCAGCAAAGCCAAATAAAGATAATACCACTCCTTGCACTTTCATAATTACATGTTCCCAGTGTCTCTGAGACAGAGACATGATTACACTTCCACTGCACCAGTGAAAGACTCCAAGATTCAGAGGGTAAGTGGTGATAAGTGGTGGTAGAGGCAGATACTTTTACTGAATGTTCATTCAAATCTTCATCCTACAATACCAATTCCTCACTCCATGCTTGACCCGTTGCAGGCTTTAGAGGTGCAGATGTTGACAAAACAAAAAAAGTTCTGTGTTTTCATCAAGCTTACGTTCCAGCAGAGGAAGGTAGACAATAAACAGAATATAATAAACAGGATAAGAAAGTAAATTATATAATACATTAGATGAATTTTCATTATAATCTTATTGAGAAAAATAAATGGGGATGATTAAGTTTTAAGTTGGGTTATGTGGAAGGTCTTGGAAAGAGAAGTGACTTGGGCTAGGTATGGTGGCTCACATCTATAGTCCCTTGGAGGGTGTAAAGACAAGAGACCTAGGCATCTGCAGGTCCACAGCACTCAAGGTAACCCTAATGTATTCCAGAGTGCTGGTGCTGGCACATCTGAGAAAGGTCACACCACTTCTGACCTTCCAGGCACTTCCTTAACACAGCACCCCACAAATTATGTCCAGAAAATATGCCAGGAGGTCTGGACCAAAAAAAAAAAATGTATCTGGAAAACAGAAAGGAAAGTAGAGATCTAAGGATTTTTCAGTCCATCTCACAACCTACTCTCTGAAAGGAGATTTTTTTATGAAGTAGAACATTCGTGACTACTATTCTTAACAGTATGAGTAATATTATTGTTCACTGCTATACTCAAGTTTTAAGTAGTAGGTACTAATTAGTTGAATGTATGAGCAATTCTGAACAGTTGAGTCATTTGAAGGATTTTTAGAGATCAAAGCAAACTGTAGGCTAAGGCTGAGCAAAATGCTTGTCATTTGCTCAGGAAATGAAGTTACATAATATGTAGTTAAGTGAATTGTCAGAATTACTATTCAAGACTTTTTTGCATATTCTGCTGCCAGACATGTGAAGTAAATTCAGCTGTGAGTAATGTTTTTATAAGTCTTGGAAGCTCAGTCATTACTAACTACTAGCAAGGTAATGCATAGAAGCTTAGGAGCAAAATGAGATAAATTCAGATCGGGAAGGGAACAAAACAAATTATAGATGTTGATTTGCAAATTAAAATAGCAGATAATATTGAATACTCTTATGCTAAGCATTGTCTGGAAGTGTTCACATGCACATGTGTATTTTTCATCCTTACAACCTATGAACATAGAAAAAAATCCTCATTTTTCAGAAGAAATCAAAGCTCAAACATGCTCACATAGCTCATTAGTGAATAGTCAAGATTTAGACAGAATTACTAACTATAATATGCTTAAACTATAATTTTTGGGCAACAATTACATATAGTTGGACTATAATGTATTTACTCATAGGTAGTATATAGTGGTCACTGTTTCCTGAGATCCTTGGACTTGAGCTATTCCATGATTCCTGGGGAGATTTCTGTTTCTAATCAAAATGAAGTAAGACAGAAGTATCTCATTAACTAAATATCTAGACAACATGTACAAAAATATGGGTTTTGGTCATTGGAAAGCAGGGGCTTCGATCTTTAAGAGAAGTATAGGTAAGTTTAGGATTACACAAACTGCCTCCTTGGGTTCGGTTTCCAGATTAGCTCAGGGAGGAGACTCAAAGTCTTCCCAGAATGCTCAGAAAGATGAACTCAGTGTAGCCAAAATAGCTAGAATTGTACAGTTAAGATCTTCAAGAGAAGGAAGGAACACCCCACCCAGAGGTATGTTCCTTGCAGAACTGATGTGACCAACTGCCTGAGGCCAGGAAATACAGGGAAGAAGTAGGACAATTCCTCAAAGGAGTTGGAATGCCTTCTGACACTCTGTAGCAGGTGGTGTCCATCCTTGGAAAGACATGGCCTTAGAAATGAATCTGAATTAGCCCAGAGTAAAGGCTTAGAACACCAAAAGGACTTCAAACAGCCTCCAAAGGATCCAACCGATTCAAACCAAGCCCATTAAATAAAACAAGAAGTTAGTGGGTGATATTTCCTTGAGGAAAAGTAGATGAGAAGCAGGTTAAGAAAGGTAGACTAGGAAAAGTTACATGTGTTTGAGTAAAGAAGAAAACTGTTTAATTTCTAAAGCAATGAAACTGAGGCAACTGGATTCCCACATAAGGCATGTTGGTAACTCCAAAAATGAAGACAGGAATCTATATTGTGTACTCTTAAAGGTTGTGCCAGATCAAGTAGGGCTGATTTTCTGCTGTAACTCAAGAGTTTGCAAGGTCTTGCAATTGTCTCTATTTCTCAAATTGATCTCAGATCTTTGAAAATAGCCAATTTAACTCAACTAAGTAGACCTTTAAACAATAAAACTTTTGATTCTTCCACTGTTTTGTTTCGTGAGACTTTTTTCTTTTTCTGGTATAGTACTAGGGGTTGAACCTAGGGTCTTCAGCATACCAAGCGAGCTGTAGCACTGAGCTACATCCAGAACCCCTCTTCTGTTTTTTTCCTAGAGTTGAAGAATTAACTTTTAATAAAAAGCATGCCCTCAAGTTGCTTACTAAAAGACAGTATTGAAGTTTTATAACTGTAAATAATTGACATATTTTAAAAATTTATTCTATTTAAAATACTCTGTTTTTAAAGATTTTGAAGATGGACCTTTTGTTCTGTAGATTAGTATATTAAAAACATTACTATTAACCTAGAACAAAGGGACCATAGTTAACACCCCAAAATAGGAGATACTATTTTGGGATTTATGTCTTGAATTGAAGAAGGAACTGAGCCAAAAAAGCAAAGGGAAAATATACAGCTTGAACTGAAAAAGCAAGGCTGCCAAGCAATACACCATTATCATAATTCAGACATAAGAAACTGTTTAACAGACTTTGTTTTAGGGCTAGGGAGATGGCTCAGTTGGTCATGTGCTTGCCTTTCAAGCATGAGTACTAGCATATCCTCCTAACAGAATGGGTGCAGTGGCTCATGCCTGTGATCCCAGTACTAGGGAAGCAGATCCCTGGATATACTGGTCAGCAAGTCAAGCCTCATTGATAAGCTCTAGGCCACTGAGAGAACCTGTCTCAAAAAGAGGTTGACAGCATACCTTAGGACTGACACCTGATGTCATTCCACAGGCACCCACACACATACATTTGTCCACACTGAGCATGCATACATGCATGGACATGACACACAAGATTTGTTATATATGATATGATAAAAAATTGACTTGTCAGTTATATGATGATATCACACTGGATGTAAAAGAAAGTATGGTGCAACTGTTCTAATAGGAAAAGGGCAAATCTCTGAAGCAAACAGTTCAACCATAGGAGATTCACGGGAATAAAGTGGAAAGCTATACTACTTCACTAAGACAGTGATAATGAGATAAATCTGTGAAGATTTAAAATGCCCTGCACTTGAGCTTACCCCCACCTGCCTTCTCATGGGCAGGAGCACTTCATACTCTCTCCTCTTTCCTTAATCTATATCTTAATCTAATACAGTCTCTCTTTAAAAAATCTTAATCTTAATCTGTATCTTAATCTAATACAGTCTCTCTTTAAAAATAAATAAAATAAAATGCCATACATTAATGAGGAAATGAGGGAAAAATACACCTTTTAGCAGTCTACTAAATTGGTCAATCTTTAAAGCTAGGTACAGTGGATTGGTGGTAAGAACATCAGTTTTTCAGGCTAGAACCCCAATGTTCTCCAACAAGGTTTCCCACCTAAGAAAATGAGTCATAGTAGTATGTACTTCTCAAAGTGGTTCCATGAGAATGATGTGGATTTTGTGAAGTAAAGCATTTAATACAAATCATGATGCACAATCCATATAAGATGCTGAAGGAAAATTGTTGTAGTCAGCTTTCTAGTTGCTACGCAGAAAGAACCCAAGCAAAGCGGCTTGTGGAGGAATGGGTTTATTAGGCTTATGGACTCGAGGGGAGACTCTATCCTGGCAGGGAAAATGATGGCATGAGCAGTAGGGTGGACATCACCTCCACCACAGCACTGCAAACAATGGCAGGAAGGTGTGCCTTCAAACACTGGCAAGGGGAAGCTGGCTTATAATCTCATAAGTCCACCCCTAACAACACAGCTCCAGCAAGGTTGTAAAACCCAAAATTCCATCAGGTGAGGATCAATCAATCAGAACAAATTCATTTGTTTGTGGGGGACGCCTGTATCAAACCATGACAAGAATGAATCTGCATATGGAAAGGTTCCACCAGGAAGTAATCAGGTGAGTGAAAAAAGACCTGCCTCTAGTGTATACCCTTGCATAATCTCAGAATGCCCAAGAAAAAGATCTCACAGTTCTCTGTTTCAAGTCTTGGATTGTCATCAGACTTAATCAGCAATATTACTGTAATAGTTTTAGAATTTTGATATGGTGTAGCTTTCAGCCTAGAATTCTGCAAGCTGAGTGTGCAGATAATGGAAAGATATTTTCAGAATGAAAAGACTAAGATATCTTCTACTTACCGTTTATGAAAAAAATTACTTGCGGATAAAACAGTAAAGTCAAAACAAGATACAATGGCTTTAACTGTGGAGTGCAAATAAAAGAAATGCCTTGGGCCCTGGGGGATGGCTCAGTGAGTGTTTACTGTGCAAGCAGGAAGACCTGAGTTTAGATCCCCAGCATCCATGTAAAAGTCAGGAGTAATGGGCATACATCTGTAATCCCAGCACTGGGCAGGCTGAGACCAGGAAAATCCTTAAAGCTGGCTGGCTAACTAGTGTAGCTGAATCAGTCAGTTCTAGGTTCAGTGAGAGACCCTGTCTCAAAAAGTAAGATGGGGGCTGAGGAGATGGCTTAGTGGTAGGGGAAGATGTGCAAAGTGGTGCGTGCAACTGGAGTTCTTTTGCAACAGCTAGAGACCCTGGTGCTCGCTTGTGCTCTCTCTCTCTCTCTCTCTCTCTCTCTCTCTCTCTCTCTCTCTCTCTCTCTCTCTCTCTCCCTCCCTCCCTCCCTCCCTCCCTCCCTCCCTCCCTCCCTCTCTCCCCTATCTCTTTCTGCTTGCAAATAAATAAAAAGTAAAAAGATTAAAAAGTAAGATGAAAATCCATTTAGTAAGACACTCAACATTGACCTCTGGCCTCCACATGTGCATGCAAATATGCGTGAGCACATATATGCACCCCACACAGATAAACATGCATATACACACATGCAGAGAGAGTGACTGAGAGACCAAACCCTGCCTAACAATTACGTATTATACCTAAGAC
Organism: Zapus hudsonius; assembly: GCA_004024765.1. Classification (NCBI taxonomy): domain Eukaryota; kingdom Metazoa; phylum Chordata; class Mammalia; order Rodentia; family Dipodidae; genus Zapus; species Zapus hudsonius. The sequence goes on from PVHP010000492.1 coordinate 73,859, forward strand.
GCTTTGGTCATTAGATGAAGAATCCAAAAAGCTCAGAAAAAATCCCAGGTAGACAGTATGAGGACAGTGTTATGATTAAGATGCTAAAAGATCTTAGGGATGTGGTGAAGATTTATTTACTATGTCACTAAGAAAAGGGTGACTAAAGACAAGTCTGTGTAAGAAATGTATTGTTCAAATTTGCAGCTAAGCAAGATACATCATTTTTTAAAGCAACTGACAGAATGAAAAAAACCTGTTTGGCACTGGTGTTTAGAATGTCTTATTTTGAAGGGCCCAATAGTACATAGCTCATTGGTAGAGGGGCTTATATGAGTTTTTTTTTTGTACAAGTTCATTCCCCACCAACCCCCACACACATATGGATGCACACATGAATGCACATGTTTTACTTTGAATAACACAAGTTTTAGTAATGCAAGATTACATGTACTTTTTTCTTTTAAAAATTATTTGAGAGCAAGAGTTTGTGTATGGATGTTCAGAGTCTCTTGCCACTGCAAATGTATTCCAGATGAATGCACCATTTTGTGCATCTGGCTTTATGTGGGTACTAGGGAATAGAACCTGGGCTGGTGGGCTTTGCAAGGAAATGCCTTTAACTTGTGAGACATTTCCTCAGCCTCATTTTTTCTTTATGAACCCAAATGCATTACTTGATTTTTTAAAAAAGTTTGTACAGATTCTATTTGTATACAGAATATATAATCTGTTGTATTTTGCTTTGCATTTTAGAATAAACCCATGGACAAAGCATAAGAACATGTAAATTTACAGAAAGTTAAATGTTAAGAATGTAATAAAATTTTCTAGACCTTGAAAATAGAGGGGAAAGGAGAATGGAGAGATAAAGGGAGTTGACTAGTCTGTCATATCACATCTGGGAAATAGAGTTCAGTTCTGGGTAATCAAATATTAATAAATAATAGAGTGTGAGTAGGAAAAGGTATCCAGGTTTATAAGGAGGTCTAGAACCTTCCATAATGCATTGTGGAAAGTCCTAACTCAGGATGAGATGGACTGTGGAGGGCATAAGTAGGATTAATGGATGAAAAGCAGAGAGAGGCAGCATCGTAAAGAGCCTTTGAGCTCCCAGAACTGTGTCATGATGGCAGTTACTGTTCACTTGAGGGCTGGAGAAATGCTCGTGCTTAGTTAGGTCTCTGTTGCAGAACCCAATGTGAGTTTCCTTACAAATTTGAGTTTCTGGGGGCTAGTTGAAAAATATATGATCTACCGTCATATTTCTTGTGACCAAAGGTTACAATTAATACAAGCCTTTTTTAAAAATAGCCATGGACCTAGAGAGATGGGTCAGTGGTCAGAGGTGCTTGCTTGCAAAGCCTGACAACCCAGGTTAGATTCCCTAGTACCCACATAAAAATAGCCTTGGTTTCAGTGGGCTTAGGATATAGACCTAGGCAAGACATGACAGATTCAAACTCAATCTAGTGTTGTCCATTTAAATTCAACTGATAAGTCATGAGTGTGTCCCACATTGTCTCTCCCCTTCTCTAGAGGCATTAAGACCAACTGGCTGTGGCTCCTCCTCTCTTGACTGCAGTCTACAGGGGAGACAGTTAAGTAGATATGTTTTATTATTACAGCTAACAAACAAAGGGTGGAGTCAGGGAAGCTTTACCGTAAAAGGCCTACCTGGGCCTAGTGTAGTAGCACACTCCCAGCTGCTTGGAGGCTGAGGCAGGAGACTCACTTGAGTCTAGGAATTCTGAGCTATTCGTACACTATGCTGATTTGGTGTCCACACTAGGTTTGGCATCAATATGGTTACCTCTTGGGAGTTGGGGACCACCAGGTTGCCTCAGGAGGATTGAACTAGCCCAGGTTGGAAAGGGCTGCCTGGTCCTAGCTTGTCACTGACATGCTCTCATTCAACACACTGGGTTATCTCAGATACATCAGGAACTTTCTGTGTGGTTCATCCAGAGTGAGAATCTCATCTGTAACAAATTCATGATTTCCAAAATGGGTATAATTATTTTTTCTCATAAAATATGCTTGAAGAAAATAGTCTAGATTTATGAAGAGTAATATGATAATGTTTCCTTTAAGTTTAATTTTGGGGCTGGACCCAGGGCCTTATGAATGCTGGAACAAGCCCTCTTCCACTGTGCTACATCCCATCTCTTCTAAGTCTACTCTTTGTTGTTTTTTTTAATATGTGCATGTGTGTATAGTGTGCACGTATCTCTATATGTGAGTTTATATGTGTGCAGATACATATGTGTGTGCATGCATGTGAAGGTTAGAGTTTGGCATTGGGTGTTGTGATATTAAGTTTTGTTGTTAACTTGACCTGTTTAGTATAATCTGCAATAATCTTGGGTGGGTCTCTGAGGTTGCTTACAGGAATGATTAACTAAAGGAGGTCCCTCCTCCAGTGTGAGCCCTTCCTCCAGAGTGGGCGGCCCTCTCAGTAGGGGCAGGATGTAAGAAAGCTCAGGGGAAGGAAATCTCTCTCTTAACCCCCCCCCCACCTGTCTGCTGGAACTCAAGAGTTCTCCAATTTGACAAGTTTAGCTAATCAGCTTGTCCATCCTCTGTCTCCATTTCCCAAGCACTGGGGGCACAGATGGACCAGGATGCCTGCCCAGTATTTATGTGAAGGCTTAGGATATGAACTGTGGCCCTCAGGCTTGCAAGCAAGCACTTTAGCCACCTCCTTGCCCTCTAAGTCTCCTCTTAACAGATATGCTTACAGCTTGAGTTTTGATAGTGAGCGTCCTGGAGCAGCTTGTTCCTGTACTACTTCTACAACAAGGAAGGAGGGAAGGAGGATCGCTTAGCCAATGTCTGCCCTATTAGATGACTAACACATTATGGGTGATTCATACATGATCTTTTTCTCTTTTTCCAGAAGACTACATGGCTGCAGGTGTCTTGCCTCAGAATGAAAAACCATATTCTACTTTGGTGAATAACAATGAATATGCTACAAACATGGAAGGTAATATGTTTCAATATACTTCTTGTCTCTGTGCAAACTTAATAAAGCAATTATTGGACTGTGTGTGAAAGAAAAAGTTCTGTTCTTCCTTTCAGAATCCCAAGTCTACATATTACTTAAGATCCTTTATTTCTCCCTTACCATTTTGGCCTGTTAGAATTTCTTTTCAAAACACTGAACAATGATTTTGAACTTTTAAGAAAGGATGTTACCAACAGTGTCTGTCTCCTGCAATATTATCTTAGACTGAGATTATATATTTGTTTCTATCTTCCAACACCTTATTTACTTATTTCTCCTTCAGTTACTTGCAAGTGTCACTTACAGAAGCACGGAAGCCCTACTTCTGGTATTTTCCTTCTCCACTATCCCCTTCCCACATTGTTTGGATTTGCCTGTGACACCCAGGCAAGGAAACATGCTATGACTTAGACTCCCTTTTCTTCCTTTCACAGCTCTGACTGAGAGATACCATGTCCATTTTAACCTGATTGGCTGTTAGTCAGCTTTCTGTAGCTGTGATAAAATACCTGATAAAAATCACCTTAAAGCAAGAAAAGTTTGTTTTTGCTCATGGTTTCCCAGGTTTCAGTCCATGGTTAGCTGGACCCATTGCTTTGGACCTGGGGTGAGTCAGAACATCATGGCAGAAGCATATGACAGATGAAACTGCTTACCTCATGGTGGCCAGGAAACAAAGACAGGATGGATGTGGCCAGGGTCCCAATATCCCTGTTCAGGATGTGCCCACAATAACCTACCCTCTCACTAGATCCTACCTCTCAGAGGTTCCATTACCTCTAGTATAATTGAAGACTGGTGACCAAGCCTTTAGAATATGAGTCTATGGGGCATTTAAGATCCAAAGTATAGCATGGGCCTTCCTGGCACTAGTGTTGGCCAGATGGGATGCCAGTAATTTTTCTTAGCAATACTTCTGTAGTATTTTCTAACTGCCCGGTCTGGATTTTACCCATTTACTTTAGTCCTACTGAATAAGGAACTTTGCAGGATTTCTTCCCAAAGTATGGATTAGAGTTGTTAGAGCAGAGGAGGAAGGATGTACTAAAGCTATTTTCATTCAGTATTTGCTGGAACAATCAGTTCCCAAAGTTGATTGTGTTCTTATTGGAATCTGGCTGCTCCACGAGAGGGAGCCCTCTCTCATCAAGAACAGTGTCTTTCATTTCTGACAGTAGCTGCATTCCAGATCCCATAGATTACCCCTTCCTGTCTGCTGTGTCTACTATAGCAGCACTGATACTACTGTTAACTGCCATTTGTGGACAACTTTCATGTGCCCACCTAGTTTCCTTGGTCTTAGACAGAGGTGTTCTCTATAAGGTGCTTCCCTTATAGAATATTTTTTCCCTAAGGAATACCCCAGCCAACTTGGTTTTGTGATACTTAAAAATCCTTGTGACAGCCAGGCATGGTGGTGTGTGCCTTCAATCCCAGCACTTGGGAGGCAGAGGCAGAGGCAGAAGGATCGCCCTGAGTTCAAGGACACCCTGAGGCTACATAGTGAATTATTCCAAATCAGCCTGAGCTAGACCTCTAAAAACAAACAAACAATCAAACAAACAAAAAAAAAAACCCTGAAAATATCTACCACATTTATTATAGTGAATTTCAGCGATTCCCCAAAGTATACAGAATAAAATAAAAATTTCTGTGTCCCCCATATATGTATCTTGTTTTTACCATCTCCATGTATCCCCTTTATGTTCCATCCCTATGTATGTACGTACTATTCCCATATGTTCACCATCCTTGTATATGTATTACCCCTTCATGTGAACCATCCCTCCAGTATGCACTTTCCCAATTAACAATTTCAGCCACGCACTTCTGCCACTTATTTCCCTGTATTCAGAATACTTTGAAACAAATTAAAGTCATTATATTATTTTATTCATTAAATAGTCACATCATCTTTACCATAGCCAAAATAATAATATAATATGTGGTATCTAATGTTCAAATTTCTAATTATCTTATAGCTATATCTCATAGATATATTTATCTATATCATTTATATCAGGATCTATGAAAGGTCAATATATTGCTATTGGATGCCATACGACTTAAATCTCCTTTCAACTTAGACTTTCTTTTCTGTCACTTTTTCTTTATAGTGTATTAGTGAAGAAAGAAGTTGGTTTGTTGCCCTGTAGAGTTGGCCACATCTTTGTCTGTCTGTCTGTCTGTCTGTCTGTCTGTCTGTCTGTCTGTCTGTCTATCTATCTATCATCTGTCATCTATCCATCTGTTTGTAAGAAGAGACAGACAGAACAGGCACAACAGGGCCTCCAGCTGCTGAAAACAAATTGCAGATGCATGGCACCACTTTGTTCATCTGGCTTTATGTGGGTATTGTGGAATAGAACCTGGGTCATTAGGCTTTGTAGGCAAGCGCTTTAACCGCTGAGCCGTCTCTCCAGCCTGCTAAATGGGGATTTTCTAATTCTATCATTGTGCATTTATTAGATGGCATTCTACTGTAAGGACAATTTTTCTCTAATTTATTTGCTCAATTATTTATTTCAGTATGGGTTCCTGTTCTGTTCAATGGAATCTAGTCTAGCTGTCATTTGCTTTCATGCTGCAGGTGTTCCATAGTCACCCAGTTTAAGCTATTTTTATTTTTATTTATTTGCAGTTAGAGAAATACAGACAGAGAGAATGTGTGAGAGAGAGAGAGAGAGAGAGAGAGAGAGAGAGAGAGAGAGAGAGCTATGCCCTCTTGACATGTCCCCACTACTCCTGCACTCCCTGCTTTCTAGCACAGGAAGATCCTCCAGCTCATTTTTGTTCTTTTTCTCTAGGAAGTTCTGGTTCCTTTTAGTGGGGAGTAGACCTTTTCAGACAAAGATCTGAGCATGCTCAGTGCCACTGGCATGTCATGTTCTCAAGCCCGCTCAGGTATCTTAGAGAATATTTTATACATATACATAGAAATGTATGTATGGATATATGTATGGATGTATGTATATATGTATGTATGTGTATAATGCACAGGCATATTTTACATCTAAATTTATTGCTATTTCTGCCTACACTCCAACATTATACTGTCATTTCAGCTTTTATAACTCACTACTCCAAGAATGTGAAGTCTGGCTCTTACCCCCAGTATGTTACTTATGTACACAGTTCTTCTTTTTTTAACCAGTCTCCCACCTCTGCCAAGTCATCACACAACTCATTTATTTTATCCCACACAGGACCATAACCTGGCACATAGCCTACATAACCACAGTCTATAGATTGCCTTTGCTACCTTGACTCTAACTTCTGCTGATGACCTTTGCTTAGGTCTGCCTGCTGGGTTGTTTTCTTTGATGAGATACTGCTTTTTAATTAAAATGTTGAAAGGACTGTATGTTCACATGCATTTGTAAGAAATAATACAGAGGGATGCCATTTAGCATCTACTTAGTATCTATTAATCTTGAAAACTACAGTATCATAATGGACTCATAGCCAAAACGCTGGCATTGTTAGAGTCCAGATTCCAGATGCACACCTGTTCCACCTGTGAGAGGGAAGAGGATGCCTCTGTATCCTTTCAGAACTAATCCACCTCCACTGTGACTCTGGCCCCTGACAACTGCTGATATTCCCACATCTATTATTTTGTCATTTTGGGAAACTTATCTAAATGAAATTCTATAGATGTGACCCTCTAGGATTGGGTATTTTAAAAATATTTATTTATCTATTTGAGGGGGGGAGAGTGAATATAGGTGTGCCATGGCCTCCTGCCACTGCAAACAAACTCCAGATGCTTGCATCTGACTTTATGTGGGTACTAAGAAATCAAATTCTGACTATTAGGCTGTATAAGCAAGCACTTTAACCTGCTGAGCCATCTCTCCAGCCCAATGTCTGGCTCTTTTTCAGTCAGTATAATCCCAGGTTATTGTGTGTATCACATACCACATACCACAGTGTGTTTATTACTTCACTTATTGAAAGGTGCCTGGGCTATTTTCTGTTAAAAACATTCATGTTCAAGTTTTTTTTATAAAGATGAGCCCTCATTACTGTAGGGTTAATGCTTAAAAGTTTACTTCCTAGGTCAGCTAGTAATTATACTTTTTAATTTTATGAAACTACTAAGCTCTTTTCTAGAGTGGTTGTACCATTTTACTTTCTTACCTGCAATGTATGACTGATCAAGTTCTCTGCATCCTCATCAGCATGAGGTGTCATGATTATCTATCTTAGCTATTCAAGCAAGTATGCAGTGGCATCTCTTTGTGGTGTTTTATTTGTATTTTTGCAGTGCTAGGGAACAAATCTAGGGCATTATGCATTCTGTGAATGCATGCTACTGCTGAGCTACAATCTTCTGCTCTTCTTTCTCATTTTAACTTTTATTTCTTTAATGCAAATTTGGTCCAAGTTTGGCCCAGTGGTTAAGAGTAGAGGGGAGCTAATTCATCTTGGCTGATAACTAAAACCATATTTTGTTGTGCTTGGCTGTCACCTACATTTTCCCTTTTAGTTATTTATTTTTACTTGTCTGTGCCTGTCTTTTGTCCACTTTATAATTGTATTATTGTATTTTTTTTCATTGTTGGGTGTTAAGAGTAGTGTAGACAGTTATTTCTTACATGTGCTTTGCAAATATATTCTCCTAATCCATAGTTTAACTTTCCATGTGTGTTAGATGCATTCACATTTTTGTAACCAAAATACCTGAGAAAACAATTTAAGGGAGAGACTTATTTTTGTTCATGGCTTCCGAGGGCTCAGTCCATGGCAGCTTGGCCCTTTGCTTGTGCAGAACATGGCAGACAGCTGTTGTCCATGTCTTGACTGGCAGAAAACTGAAAGAGAGATGGACCAAGGATAATCTTCAAAGGTATGCTACCAGGAGTCTGCTTCCTCCAGTGGGGGCCACCTCCCAAAGTTTTTACAACCTACCCTGATAGTGCCAGCAGTTGCTGCTGACCAAGTCTTCCAAACACGAGCCTGTTTGGTACACCTTGTATTCAAACCCCAATACTATGTTCTTCACACAATCTTTTTTATGGAGTTCACTTTCCTTCTATGAATTTGGAGTCAGGTCTTAAGACCTGTCCCACTGTCCTGAAGTTGATGTGTGTTTATAATTTTTTCTGTTTCATTGATCTGTAGTTACTCTGTAGCAGGTTGAATTAGTTCCCATCCATGCTTAACTTGACTTTTTTCTATTTATTTAAATCATGAATGGGTATTGGATTTTGTCAAACATTTTTTTCTGTTAATTGATTGAATCATATCAATTGTATTGATTAATTTTAAATGCTGAAAGAACTTTTCATGCCTACAATGTCCCATTGTGTTATAGTATAAAATTATTTTTTGAATTGCTGTATTTGATTTGCTAATATTTTTAAGTTTAGGAGAGATAATGGACTATAATTATATTTTTATACAATTTTTTGTCTTTTCTATATTATCTTTGCTTAAGAATAATCCTAGGGCTGGAGAGATGGCTCAGAGGTTAAGGCACTTGCCTCCAGTGCCTAAGGCCCTGGGTTCAATTCCCCAGGATCCACATAAGCCAGACCCACAAGGTGGTGGCTCTGGTGCTCTCTCTCTCTCTCTCTCTCTCTCTCTCTCTCTCTCTCTCTCTCTCTCTGTATCTCTATGCTTGAAAATGAATAAATAAAATATTTAAAAAAAAAAAAAGAATAATCCTAGCCTTATAAGAGTTGGAATATATCCCCTTCTTTTTGTGTTCTAGAAGGTATTGTATAAGATTTGTCTCTTTATCTTTGAACATTGGGTAGCATTCCCCCATGCAGTCATGTAAGGCTAACATTTCTTATGTAGGACTGTTTATGTCTGCTCATTTGGTTAAGTCTAGAAGTTGAACCATTTCTTCAAAGTTGCCAAATTTAAGAGCATAAAGTTATTCATACCAGTTCCTTACTGTCCTTTAAGTGGATGCCAGTCTATTTTGTTCCTTATATTGGCAATTAGAGTCTTTTCTTTTCAGTATTCTTATTTATTTATTTGTGAACAGAGATAGAGGGGGTGGGTATACCAGGGCCTCCTGTCACTACATATGGACTCCAGACACATGTGCCACTTTGTGCTCCTGGCTTAATGTGGCTTCTGGGAAAAGAATCCCATGCTGACAAGCTTTGTAAACCAGGGCCTGTATCTGCTAAACCATCTTCCAAACTCTAGAGTCTTCTTGTTAAGAAAAAAAATTGTCAATCTTAACTAGAAGTTTATCAATCACATTAATTTCTTCATCAAGCAAGCAAAAATCTGTCACTCTTTTCCTTTTTTTAACTTCATTGAATTATGCTCTTACTCTTACCCATCCAGTGCTTGCCTTGTGTTTATTTGCTTTTACTCTAGTGACTGGGGTTGGAACTTAGATTATTGATTGAGGTCTTTCCTTTGTTCTGTCATGAACATTTCGAGGCAGCATCCCATGTAGTTTAATGTGTTGCATTTTCATTGAGGTTCACTTCTATGTGTGAGGCCTTTCCTCTGCTCTAATCGTTAAGAATTTAGTGGTGGTATCCCATGCAGTTCAATGTGTTACATTTTCTTTGGGATTTAGTTCTTTGTGTTACATCGTTTGCTTTGAGACTTTCTCTTTAATTCATGATTTACTTTAGCATGATGTTTAATTTCTAATTCTTTGATTTTTTTCCTGTTGTCTTTGTTACTGATTTCTAATTTGTTTGCCTTATGATCAGAGAACATTCTAAGATTCAAGTTCTTTTAAAAATGATTACAAAAACATGTTGTAATTAGAATCCCTATTGAATAATTTCAACATATTACATATCTGTTGAATGTTTCTTCTCATGCAAGTCATGATTTTCCTAGTTCTTGCTATGAAAAAAAGAAAAAAATTCCTTTAAAGTTCTTTCCATGACTGTTTTATGGCAACATGCTGAGATTTTCTGTGGCACAGGAGGTTACTCAAAAGCTTATATCAGAGAGTATGTGTCACTTCATCCTTATTTCAATACCTTTTTTCTCTACTCCTCAACAAAGTCTGTTTTGAGTTGCTAAACATGTTCCCTTTTCCTGTTTCTTCATATTTAGTTCTTAAAAATGTAAAGACTCAACTAAATAAAGTATGTACTTTTAACATTAATCTTACTCTTTAGTCAGATCACTGCCAGAGTCCACTGACAGAGAAATACAGAAATTAAAAGGTTTTAGTCCTGAAAAGTTCCATGTCTTATTTTTAAAATGTCCAATAGCTAAAAGATCAGGGAACTGTGATGTGTCAACTTAATGTGTCCTAATTATTGATTTTGCTTTTATTAAATAAAAATTATGAGAAGACAGAAACAAAATGGGAAATGTTCCTATACTGATTAAAAAAGGAAGGGGAAATACATATGTAATGATTATAAGTATGGAAAAAACAGAAAAATCTATAAGTATATGGACAAATGCAAAAAGAAACCCATTTAGTATGTTGAATGGGGACTGAAAGTATGCCTCCCTCTTGTAAAGCCTTCTGTGACATAAATAGAATTAATTTTAAAAAGGGAATTGACTGTGAATTAGGTGTTTTGCCAAAACATGGTTTTGGAGCAGCCCTACAGACAACAGGGAAGGGAAGGCTCATGTGCCTGTCTCTGGTGCCTAGAGTTCCACTTGGTCTGCCAGATGGGCGCTGGATGTATTCCTGGCACCTTGCTGTCAGCATGCTGAGCAGATGTGCTAAGAGCCAGCTGATTTGCCTGGCTTGCATTGGAATGCACTTACTTACACTGTGGAGTAACTTGGGTCAGTTTAGTTGTGCACTTATTTAAGGTTAGCTGGATTCTTGTGCTTTCACACCAATGATTATTCCCAGCATGCTATATGAACCATCACTTCCTTAGCTTAGTGCCAGTAAGTCCTCCCCCTCACCAGATTACTTTGCAGTTTTAGTACAATCAGAAGCAGAGCTATTTTTGAGTTCTCTCTGTAGCCATCCGTCGATGCCAGTTTTTTTGGCATTGCTCATTGACTGACACCTCCTCCTTATTGCCTTAAATACCTGTCTGCCATAGAGCTGGCTGGCTTCCTACTCCTGGGCCCCCCACAGGCACATGGACTTGCCTTCTCAGACTTCCTGACCCTAGATAACAAGAACACAAATCCTCAGTTGGAGCACTTGGGGCCTCCTGCCATTAGATGCCACTTGCTTTCCTTACTGTATTTCCTATGCTTTCTTTTCACGCAGACCTTTGTAGATTGTCATTCTTATTCTCCTAAGGGTCATGGAGGCTTTACCAATAATATTTCTCGGGTCATTCCTCCAGAAGTTATTCTTTCTGAATTGGTGATGAAGACTTTTTTCTGTTTCTATATGGAGTAGCAATCACGGTGCCGAGTTGAACTTTTCTGTCTCTGTATTATCTGGCTAACATACATATTGTAGAGAAGAGGTTGGGATTTAAAAAGAGCTTGCTTTTAGCTCTCATAATCATTAAGATAAAAGAGAACTTCGTGTATAGCAGTAGTTTTGTTTCCATCCCCACCCGATGAAATACCATTTGTGCAGAGCGCGAGAAAGCGCGGGTGCAGCCTGACATTAACAAGGGAGGAGGCGGACAATGAGTGCATGCAGTTGTTGCAGTTCTGTTTTCTTTATATCCTTTATTCTCAGACTGCATCCTCCCCCTCAGCCAGTTCCTTTAAAAATGTGATACTTCAGTGAATTTTATTCATATGCCTCCTTCAAGACTTTGAAGCTGTTTTTCCCCCATAACAACAACAAAAAAAGGCAACGAATTATAAGGAGAAATGGCATTTTTTAAAAAAAGGCAACGAATTATAATTTGGGGTCTTTGAAAGGCATGGCTGCTAATAGTCACACTCACTCATGACTAAATTCTTTCCAGAAGGTATAATCAAGAGTTGGGTTTTTATATTCTGAAAGTAAAAATATAAAACTATTCTCAAATAATATATCAGCTTTAAAATGTCTGTATTTGGTTTTTCCAAGTGTTTCTTTAGTAGTTCTAACAAGAATATACAGGAAAGTATTTGGTTATGAAAAATTGAATAATCTGTGCATAATCTATACCTCTGTGTTACAATTAACTTTTTGTAGAAAGGATATTCTTTTAAAATACCCAGAGATCAACTATGAAAGGAATAACAGAATTTAAACCTTTTAGCGTATATAAAAGACAGTGCTTACATCTTAGAGACATTTTTTAAATTCATCATAATATTGTGGGAGTAATTCTTAGAGGAGTCAAATCTTAAAGTACATTTGAGAAACAAAATAGAATAATCTGGATTGAAGAACAACCTCTTTCAAATACATATTATTCGTTTCTATATTTGAACAATTTGTGCAAACACAACCCATTCATGTAGGATTTTTGCCTGTTCAGATCTAAGTGGGAATCAGTAGTTTCTTTGTTGGTCACTATGGAAACGAGTCAGCCTATCCTGAATAGCTCTTAGATCTTCCAAAGCGATGCCTGTGTCTCAGTGCACTTCCTCACTGAGCCAGCCAGGGCTGACTTCTCCTTGCCTCCAACTCTTGCTTCCTGGAGCTAGTACCATGCAGGTACCAGATGCAACCCGAAGGCCCTCGGCTGTGCACTTCCTCAGCTCCTTTCTGCAGGGCCGCAGGCACTCCACTTCTGACCCAGTCCTGAGGCTCCAACAGGCCCGGCGTGGCTCTGGCTCTGCTACAAAACTGCTGTCCTCATCCTCTCTCCAGGTGATGGTAGCTGTGTCCTCTGTCAGCCGTTCGGAGCGGAACCCAACTTTCCCTGAAAGAAAAAGTAAAATGCCATTTCTCCTTATAAATTATTATACTCTTGCACCTGAATTTATGGAATGTGAATATGCTGTATTATGTTTATACTTTTAAAATATTCAGTTAATTCTGTATTATGCTTTTCACTGTATTATGCTAAGAATTTGAACGGTTAGGTAAGAAAAGATAAAATGTTTGAATATTTTGTGCTTTTTCATTTAAGAGTTCTTAAAGAAAACTCACCCCCCTTGAAAAACATCTGCTTTGATAATTTCTTTTTATTACCAATATAAAATGTGGAGATTATTGTTTGATAATGCTATTTTAATATTTATTTGATAAAGAGTCTTTAGAACCTGCTTATCATCTATAAACCTGGATACAGTGGAACTGTTTCTCACATTACTATTTCATTGGGAGATGAGCTTTTGGATCTTCCCTTCCTTGTGTGTTCTAGGGAATTCAGGACGCCCATCACCAAAGTACACGAAAGTGGGAGAGCGTTTACGGCACGTTATCCCGGGACACGTGGCATGTTCTATGGCGTGTGGGGGTAGAGCGTGCAAGTATGAGAACCCAGCCCGCTGGAGTGAGCAGGAGCAAGCTATTAAAGGAGTTTACTCATCCTGGTGAGTGAGTGGGGCTGTAGTTCTTGCAGAGCTGTGTAGGGTGAAAGGAGGACACATGTGAATCAGTGGGCCTTGAGGTGAGGGGTCCTTGCCACCATCCCTGGCTTTGCCTATAGGCCAGCTGTGGGATCCTGACCCATTCATTCTTAGTATCCCATCTATAAAGTGGAAATAATTAAGACCAAACCATTTATAAGGGCGTGCTTTTAAATAAATTTAAGTAACATGTGTAAAAGATCTTAAATAAATGGATTAGATAGCTCTTAAATTTCAAAAATGCTAGAAGTAGTAAAAATGTTTAGCTATAAGTTTGAGAGAGTACAGTGTACATGTGTAGATCTTCAATTTTGTATGGTAAGCTTTAAAATCATTTTTATGCCATCTTCATAAAGATACATTTTTAGTCTGCCTTAGTTGAAGTGACACAGATTGTCAGTTTAGTAGACAACTTGCTGTAAGGTGCTTGTTTGATCCACACTGCCTTTCGTTAGTAGCAATAAACTAGTCCAGTATACATTTTTGATCTGAAAAATGATGATAAATTATATTTGAAACTCACTTAAGGGATTCATTATTTAAATAATTCTGTTCATGGAATTATTTTATACAGCAAGAATCCATTTTAAAATTTTGTATTTGTTGTCCAGTTTACCTAACTTACCTTTTCATACTGTATTTGCTGGGTATAGCTGAGGGGCTTAGCCCCAGGGTCCATTGTCAATATTGTTCTCCACTGATTATATTCAACTCCATCACTATTACATTAATGATATGAAGAGACAAACAGGTAAAGTTTTTAGTAATGTGGCTTAAGGTCGCATTAATACTTTTGCTTAATTATCTAATGTGAGCCTATCTCTGCAGCACTCACATTACATCTCCCATCTTACACTAACTGCTAGTGAATTTGGGGATTGCAAATCTTTGGGAGTTTTACATTGTTCCAGAGAGGGTTGTGTCTTTTGGATCTTCCCACTACTCTTTGTTAGTCCTCTGATGAGAGTGTTGAGCAGAGCAAAGTAAGCCTAACAAGACCCTCTTATGGGCATGTGTTCATTGATTCAGTAACAACACTCACCTACTAGTAATACTGTATAGTTCCAGGTGTTTTGAAATTGGTATCACCCATTTTCCTAAAACTTTGTGAGTTAATGCCATTCTATTAATAGTGCAGAAAAAATAATTAATTTGTTTCACAGCTAGAAAGTACAAAACAAACAACAACAAAAAAAAATGAGCATTTGAAATTCGGCCCAACTGACTCCAGAGCCCATATTTGTGCTAAACTATTGCATCTCGGTATTTATTTATATCCACATGTCAGGAATTGTGCTAAAGACTTTTCATCCATGTCATATTGCATTCTCATTTCAACCTGCAAGGTAGGCATTCTTATCCCCCCTTTCACATCTCAAGTACCTTAGGTTCAGTTCATTTAGTAATCAGAAGTGTTTAAAAAAAAAAAAAGGGTTTGTCTCCCAGCCAGCCCTTCATTTAGTTGACTAACCTACCACTTTTGCCATTAATTTGCCATAATGCCCACTAGAATCTCTTGAGAGTTCTTGGAGACACTTTTTGTCAGAGCCCATAAATATTTTATATCCTGGAATTTTTCTAGCTATTTGAGAAACTACAGAATTTCTCAGAGTTCTGATTTTGATGCAAAATTGAAGCCACATTTGTATAAGAATATAAATGTTGCTAAAATAATAGCAAATAACTACCACCTCTTTATGGTTGGATATTCTGAGTTTTGTGCATCTCACCAGTCCCTCCCTCATCTTCAGGGTCACTGACAATATCCTGGCCATGGCCCGCCCATCCTCGGAGCTCCTTGAGAAATATCACATTATTGAGCAGTTCCTCAGGTAAATCCATGATTCACAGTGTGGTGAGCAGATGCATGTGGCTTTCTTTCATTGTTTGTGCCAGCAAGTGAAAAGTGCCTTCATTTTTAAAATGGGCAGTGAAGAGCTTGTTTTCATGCTAAAATAAAATAAAATGTTTTTCAACCCCAGCTTCTAATGACTGATGCTTTTTTTTTTCTCTAAGTCATGGCATAAAAACAATAATCAACCTGCAGCGCCCTGGTGAGCATGCTAGCTGTGGGAATTCTCTGGAACAAGAAAGTGGCTTCACGTACCTTCCCGAAGCATTCATGGAGGCTGGCAGTAAGTTCCTTCCCACACTTCTCTCTGTGAATTATTTAAGACAGCACTTACAGACTTTATTGGCTAGGCTCTCAGATTAAAGAGTTGATGGAAATAAACATAGTCTGCATAGTGGCAGGACTTCTAGAAATGAAGATGGGCTAATTTAACCTCAATGGATGTTGATGTTTGGTATTACAGTTGTGAGTACAAGGTTTCTTTTTCCTTGCAAGAAGGATGTTGGGAAGAGACCCTGCAGTAAAAGGCTGTCATTCAGTTAATGCCGGTGCTATGTCAGACACTGTCACCTTATTTCATCCTCTTGGTAGTTGTGTAACATAATTGTTTTGTTTTACACACGAGGCCAAACTTGCTTAGAGAGTCACCAACTTGCCCGAGATCACAGTTTAGTAATGGCAGTGAGGGCCCTGCTCCTAGAAAGGATGCCATCCATGGCCCTCTCAGAGGCTCCTGGGTCATAGAAACTTTGGGGTAGAAATGTTCAACATGTGTTATTCAAATCAGACTGAAGAAGATAAGCATGCAGTCTGGAAATTTTTCTTAAGAATCTTATACTGGGGTTGGGAGATGGCTCAGTGGATAAAGCGCTTGCCATGCAAGCACGAGGACTTGAGTTCACATGCCCGGCACCCATGCTAATGCCAGGCAGGTCAGAGCTCAAGAAGCAGAGACGGGGGATCCCTGGGAACAAGCTAGACTTGTAAACTGAAAGACCCTGCCTCAGTAAATAAAGTGAGGAACAAACAGTCTAGCAAGACACTCCATGTTAACATCTGGACCCCCCCTACACACACACATAGACATGCATACACAGGCATGCACACCACACACATACATGCAAGAAGATATGTCTTAGCTTTGTTTCAACCATGAGTAGAATGTTCAGTCTTAATTATTCTGTTTCATAATTCTTTCTGGCTGAGTTGTAGCAGAAAATGCATTAAGCAATATAGCAGGTGTTTTGTGCAAAATGTTAACAGTTAAGCTTACTAAAAATGTAAAAAGCCTATTGTTTTAGGTCTGTTTAGTCAGTGACGTCTGTGTGTTTCATAACAATACTTTTCATGAATTCACTCATTTTCTTCAAATGCCTTTGTATTTTTTTCTGCATGCTAATTTTGTTTTTCCTTTCTCTTACTGCCTAGTTTATTTCTACAATTTCGGGTGGAAGGATTATGGTGTAGCATCTCTCACAGCCATCTTAGACATGGTAAAGGTTATGACATTTGCCTTACAAGAAGGAAAAGTAGCCATTCATTGTCATGCTGGACTTGGGAGAACAGGTGAATCCTAGGAATTGATTTTAAATAATTCTGAAGATAAAGTTTTTAGAATCACATCAAAGCTTTGGAGTCAAATTGAGGAAAGAAATGAAAATTTTGCATGTGTTATATTTTCGTAAGCAGATAGTAGTAAAAGTATTTCTTAATAACTTAGGGCTGAAAACTCTTTGTAAGCATGTCTCTAAAACTATATAAATGACCATTTGTTTTCTTATTTAAAGGAAAAAAATCAGTGATTCACCTTAATATATAGTGTTTTTAAAATGCCATTTTCTTTAGCTAATAGCAACTAAAGTAGCAAGTATTGTTCTCCAGCTATGTCCAAAGCATTTTTCATTTGCTATCTTTTAACATCTTTAGCAACAATATGAGTCAAACAAACTGCAGGTTGAAAAAAATTAAGTAATTTGCTACATTTAGTAAGTGGCAGGGCCAAGTGGGACATCCATGGCTGTCTGACTCCAGCATTCATGTGTTTCTACTTTGGAATGTGTAAGGGTTCTGTTTGTGCAGGAGACTCTCTTTGTGTGGATTCCTATATAAAAATCAGTGATTTTATTCAAACATGCAGCAGACTCTTACTACATTGCTGGTCTGAGAGCAAATGGTAAAGGGCATGGGATTGATATTTTCATTGTAATGTGGTTTCATCCGACCACACTACCTGCAGTGCAACTCCAGCTTCAGTGTATGTGCTCCTCCAAGGGCTTCTCACTTCCCCAGGACTCAGTCCAGCTAGAGATTGGTAGCTCTTAGGATCAAGTCAAAATCTTTGTTCCTAGACCTACCATGTGATACCTCTGCAGGTATTTATACTTACACTAAAGATCTAACATCCCAGAGGGAAAAATACATTGCACCCTACTGCAAACTGGAGGCCATACAATTTTCAGAGGTTTTGGTTTTCATATATATGGTTCACAGACTTGTGAGTCAAATGGATGTCTTTAATGTGCCTTTTACTTGATATTAGTTGGCTATTATAGCTTAATATATTATTACCTTTCTATTAGTTGCTCATCTAAGTTAAATACTAACTGATAAGAATTTGCATTTATTAAATTGATATAGCTGGAATGTCAGTAACAGCACATGTTTATGGAGAAACAGAGTTATGTTTATGGTCTGGAGAAAAACAAAGATGAGTATAAACATAGTCTGGAAGAATTGTCAGGAAGAAAAAGTAGGTTGCAAATGTGGTAATTCCTAAAGGAAAAGCTCCCCAAGTTGGGAGAGTGCCTAGTGGGAGTGTAGTGATGGCAAAGGTGGGAAGGCGGGAACTTCCAAGCACGAAGTGGATGGGTGGATTGGCTGGAAGATTTCAAAATCTGTTCAGAGGAGATCACAGAAGCAGGCCTTGGCTTTCATCTGTGTCAGAGTTGGGCAGGAGAAGCTCTCTAGACATATCCTCATTCAGTTCACTCAGCGTCATCTTCCCTTGCTTCACACCTCCTCACCCAACTCTGTGCTAGTCTATCTCTGAGGTCAGAGGAAGGTATTGCCATGTAGACATGGAAAAGTCTAAGCAATAAGAGGAGAGCAATAATAAATGCCCGAAAAATAGTTATAGAGTTAACATTATTATCCTTTTTCTATATGGTTTTTAATACACATTAAAAGTTTTAAATCATTAAAGACTGATAAAATAAGGAAATAACCTCTAAGCTTTTCTCATATGAATCTTTTCTTCACTATTTAGGTGTTTTAATAGCATGTTATTTGGTTTTTGCAACAAGAATGACTGCTGACCAAGCAATTATATTTGTGAGAGCAAAACGGCCCAATTCCATACAAACCAGAGGGCAGCTGCTCTGTGTACGGGAATTTACTCAGTTTCTGGCTCCTCTCCGTAGTATCTTCTCTTGCTGTGATCCCAAAGCACATGCTGTCACCTTAGCCCAATACCTGATTCGCCAGCGTCATATGCTTCATGGTTATGAGGCACGACTTCTGAAACATGTGCCAAAAATCATCCACCTAGTTTGCAAATTGCTGCTTGACTTGGCAGAGAACAGGCCAGTGGTGATGAAGGACATGTCGGATGGACCTGGACTTTCCGCTGAAATCGAAAAGACTGTGTCTGAGATGGTTACAATGCGGCTAGATAAAGAGTTACTGAGGCACAACAGTGATGTAGCTGACCCATTTACCCCCACTGCAGAGCCAGTGGAGTTTGAGAATCAGGATGTGATTCTTTCTAATGAGCATGAGTTTGACCCCCTCTGGAAGAGGCGGAATATCGAGTGCCTTCAGCCCCTGACTCATCTTAAAAGGCAGCTCAGCTACAGTGACTCCGACTTAAAGAGGGCCAAGGCTGTGCTGGAGCAAGGGGAGACTCCTTGGACGGTGCCCGTGCAGGAGTTGCTGGACCACAACCTCCAGCAGCAGAAGCCCATGTCACCAACTCCAGAGCTAAATTTAAATAAGGAAGCACTGGTTCAAAGTACATTTTCATTCTGGAGTCAGTCTAAGTGTGGAGCCGTGGAAGGACTCAAAGATGATGGGTCTCCAGATTTCTGTAGGAGACACATTCTTAAGGAAGTACAGAGGAGTAGAACCTTCTCTGTGGGTGTTTCATGTCCACACAATCCTGGGGAACCAGTGACACCCAACTTTACAAATGCCCATGAGGATCCCAGCCCTCCTCACCAGCATATGGCTCGCTGTCAGTGTGAAGCTCCTGGTGGTTGGATCCCAGACTGTGTCCAGGAGGGCAGAACTCCTTGGAGTCCTCAAAACTGTGGCTGTAGTGCCCAGGCACAGTTCCCAGTTGGACAAGAAACCCAGGGCAGCACCTGCCAGTCTGGAGCAATGCCATATGCTAGTTTGCAGTCTGAACTGAGTGTTGAAGCAAGGAGAATATTGGCTGCCAAAGCCCTGGCAAACCTAAATGAATTTGTAGAAAAAGAGGAAGTGAAAAGGAAAGTAGAAATGTGGCAGGTATTGCATTTCACTTCATTACATATATGTGGAAATCGTTATGTAAAGCAAAAAAAATTTTTTTTCCAAACTTAAATGCTATAGAAATATGAAAAAAAATCCTTGCATCATACTTAACTATTGACCTTGAGACTTGTCAGCTATGATGTAAACCTGATTTTTTAGAAATGACACAGGGTAGAGCCTTGTGGTTCAATGGTAGTACATCTGATTCCAGAAATGTCACAGGATAAGTGTGTAATTTCATTTCAATCTATTATGTGCGAGAAAACACTGAGCACGCTGCTTGGTCCATACAAGGGTGTAATGTTGTAGTTCCCTTCTGGGGCAGCCAGCATGCAGAAGATGATGGTAGGAACCGGCCTGCAGTAGTCTTCAAACTCAAGGCCTGGCAGCCAGAAACCACACTTAGGGAACTTTTCATCTAGGGCCATAAATAAAACAAAATCACTTCTCAAAACTTATTGGCACAAGCTCTTCTCTCTGCTCTAAATGGCCATCTGGTATAGAGGAAGGATGGACCTTATAAGCCCATTTAGCTGGATCAGGTAACTTGCCCCAGCATGAGGCTGACTTGGACATCTTGGCTCAAAGAAACCTTGACTTAGCAGCACAGAACCTGTTGTGAATTTTTCTGTAGCTACTCTTCCATATTCCACTATTTGTTAAACAAAGCATATAAAATTTCTAAAAGTGTTATTATCTCTTCGGATGCAGAGCCAGAAAAATAAATTTGGTACTACACACTAACTTACAGCTGTACAGTGGGAAGAGAGAACTTTGGTAAAAGTTCATCTGAATTCTAGTTTTTGCTAATTGAAAAGTTAAATGTATTATTTTCTTTATAAATGAAATTTCTTTATTTCATATTCCAAACTGTAAAAGTCTTCCATTTAGTCAGCAAATGCTTGCTGTGCATTACTTTGTCAAGAGCTAGCAAGCAAAAGGATATTTTAGTAAAGAATGTCATGCCTCTATACCTGGGTCAGCACTGCACGCCCCTCAGCCAGGTGCCCACATGTACTAGTGAGGTACAGGTTTAGCTTCTATGAAAACATTTTCTAGAGGTGAATCACAAACGTTTGAGAGTTTTTTCTCAATAATAAATATATATATGTATTATATATATATATATTGCCTTCCAGATTTTATTTTAGGCCTTTTAGTAACTAAAAAAGTAAGTTGAATTCTGGGGGAAATAGTAAAACATTATTTGAATAGTATAATGCTGCCTATGCCTATCCTAGGCCTTTTAAGAATATTTCATGTGAAGCCGGGTGTGATGGCGCACGCCTTTAATCCCAGCACTTGGGAGGCAGAGGTAGGAGGATCACCATGAGTTGGAGGCCACCCTGAGACTACATAGTGAATTCCAGGTCAGTCTGGGCTAGAGTGAGACCCTACCTTGAAAAAATATATGTATATTTCATGTGATCTTCAGAGTTATCCTGTGAAGCAGATAATACTATTTAAAGATTCCTCACCTATAATCTTATAAATTCAGTATCACAGATGAGGAAACTAAGGATCCTAAAGGTTAAGTGATTCACTAAAGTCACCTGCCTCATGTGTGACATAGCCAGAGTACATTCATGTAGTCAGTTATTTTCATTATCCGCTCACATCTTTATCACCTCGATGGAAAGCCCTAGAAAGCATTGTGGTGCAGTAGTCATTTCATTAAGAGGGTTTTGGATCTATCCAGCTTATTTCTTCATTGGCTTTATAAAATTAAAACCTACTTTGTTATATACATGATATGTAGCATGGGAAGGAGCACAGACAGCTAAAAGTATTGGTGCCATGGCCTGTACAGCTGTACTGAGGCAGACTGATGAAACACTTCGCCATTTTCCAGCTTTGGGCTCCAATTCTCTTCCACTTACCTGTGAAGAGCCTCCCTGTGAGTTTGCTGTGAAAGTCAGAGGTAGTCCTGCGTTATAGTTTCTGTCCCACCATAAGCAGCAGGCTGCAAGTATTTGCTGAGTGATTGAATAAGTGGAAGCAAATTGCTAAACTTATTAGTATTAAAACATTGTATTTGATTTGCTAAAACATAAAACTGATCCCTGTCAAAAATTAAAATTCTCATCTCACTTTTCTCCTGCCCTTTGTGAGGTGAAGATTTAAAAATCTTATGTGTAGGGGTCTGGGTATTTGGCTCAGTAGTTAAAAGGACTTGCTTGAAAAGCCTGCCAGCCCAGGTTTAGTTCCCAAGCCACTCACATAAGCCAGATGGAAAAAGTAACACAAGCATCTGCTGTTGGTTTGCAGTGGCAGGAGGCCCTGGTGCGTGCTAAATTGTCTCCAGATATTTGGGAATATCAGCAGAACTGCTGAGGTGTTTTCACTCTAGTGAATTTCTGGATGCAGACTTGTTACTTGGTAAATTCTATAGAAGATTCTAAAAAGGTATTTGAAAGAAACACATTTGCCACATTTACCAACTTAAAAGCATCTTTGTTTTTTTACTGTACTTTGAAGTTTCAGTCTAAAGGTTTACCTGAGATTCCAAGCTAATTTTCAAATGTCTCCTATTTTCACATTCCATTCTGCTTATTTACAGTCACTGTTTTGTTTACCAGAATCCTTTGAGGAGTTCCTCTTCCTGCATGGCTTCTGTATGTGGTCTCTGAGTGAGAGATAGGGCTGAGTGTTTTAGCAATCCTTCTCTCAGCAGTCAGCCAGGGCCATGTATAGCAGGGATGAGCTTCCCAGAGGGACACACAGAGTCAGACAGATTTCCATATTAGCCTAGTGCCCCTACTTGGAGGGCTGGAGCCTTCCCATTAGTATGCAGCCTGTGGATCCTCCAGTGTGGGTACGTGAGCCTCTCACTCTCTCGGTTACTGTTGATCTGTCTCTTACTCTTCTGTTTTAGAATGAACTAAATTCCCGAGAGGGAGCCTGGGAAAGAATATGTGGTGAGAGAGACCCTTTCATCTTGTGTAATTTGATGTGGTCTTGGGTGGAACAACTGAAGGAGCCTGTACTCACCAAAGAGGATGTGGACATGTTGGTTGACAGACAAGCAGATGCCGCTGAAGCCCTGTTCTTACTAGAGAAGGTAAAGTAGCTATGGACCAGTTAATGAATTAAACTAAGGCCCTCAATATAAATTTCACATGTACACAATCTATTACAAAAAACGAGAGTTCATATGCATTTTTTCATTTAGGTCTAATTCAATAATTTTTCTAAGATGGCTTGATTTCTCATGCAACAGAAAGGAGAAATTTATAGATAGCATAAGCATTTAGAAAATACAAAAACAGGGGCTGGGGAGATGACCCATGGGTAAAGTGCTCACCTCTCAAGCCTGAGTACTCCAGTTTGATTCCCTGGACCCCACATAAAAAGCCAGAAGCTGTGGCAGGCATCTGTAATCCCAGTGTGCTGACAGCAAGATTGAAGGCAGAGATGATAGAATTTCTTAGAGGCTTAAGGTGACTAGAAAAGAACACCAAGAGCACATCGAAGAGAGAGAGAGAGAGAGAGAGAGAGAGAGAGAGACCGTACTGCAAGGTGGAAAGTGAGGTGTGACATGAAAGTTGTCCTCTGACCTTCATACCCACACTGCCTCACACATACATGAGAATGTACACACACAAACAAAGAAAATACGGAAATAAAAAGGGAGCACCTGAGCATGATGGTACATGACTGTGACCCCAGTACTAGGAAGGTAGACACAGGAAGGATTCGAGTTGAGGCCAGCCTAAGTTACATAGTAAATTCATGGCCAGCCTGAGTCACATAATAAAGACTTAGCCTCAAAAGCAAAGGTTGGGGATGTAGCTCAGTGCAGAGCATTGGTCTAGCAAGCACAAGGCCCCAGGTTTGATCTCAAACATCTTTTTCTCCCAAAAGGAATATATTCATAATCCTAGTCTCCTAATTTTTCCCAATTTTTTTCTTTTTAGTCTTATCAATTCATATTTAAACTTATTGAATATAAGTTAATAATACAATTTGATATTTTTGCTTAAAATTTTAATTTATTTTCCATAAGTAGAATGAGCATTTTAAATCTTAAGTATAATTGATTTATATACCTCTTACATAAGAATATGCAGGGTACTTACTTCAATTTACATGTAAAAACTATGAAGTAGGTTGGAATATTCACTCCTTTAAAAGAGGTGTGTGTCACACACACGTGTATATATATATACATATATATATATATATATTTATATACATATGTAATACAGAGAAGAATATAAAAGGATAAATAATAAGCTGGTTATTATGGTTGATTTCTGGGAAGGACTTTATAAAAACTGGATATAGAAAGGGAAGGAAAATTACTTGGTGGTGAGGAAGAGACAGGGTCTCATGTATCCCAGGCTAACTTCAAACTTACTATGTAGGTAAGGATGACCTTGAACTTCTGATCCTCCTGCCTCCACCTCCAGAGTGCTGGGATTATAGGTTTATGCCACCATACCTACTTTATGCAGAATTTGGGATTGAAATCTATCTTCTGAGCTACAGCCCCAGTCCTAGGAAACTTATTTTCATTGTAGATCCTTTCATGCATTTAGCATTTTTAACTACAGACGATATTAAATTTTCAGGTGAAAATAGGCTGTGTTTTTATTTTTGGAAATAGTATAATCAGTTAACCTTGAGTTTCCAACCATGGTATAGCATAAGCATCATGGTTTCTAATCCTTCTCTAAAATCTGTAGCTCTCTACCCAAACTGGCACCATATGCAAACAGGTACACACGCACGCACGCACGCACGCACGCACACACACACACACACACACACACACACACACACACACACACACACACACTACACTACACTTCCACCAAAGAAACATGCATACAGAAACACAAAAATAGATGAATGCTTAATAACTTTATGATCAAATTCTTAACAGTGCTTTGTTGTTTTTTCTTAGAATACTTCTCAGCAATTAAATTTCAGAGCTAAAACAGTACATAATAAGAGAGGAGATTCACCCTTTTTGGTTGGCTGTGGGCCGAGAAAGTAATTTCCATTTTCGTTTCTGTTCATCTTGGTAGTGCTTTAAGAGATAGGGGACCCTTTACAAGACAAAGTGAAACAATTTGCTCAAGGTTTATAACAAGTGTCACAGTAGATTTAAAATTCGGATCTCTCTGGCATAAGCTCATGCTTTCTGTCATGACTTGCCCCATCTCAGATGTGGAGGGCATTTATGTTGTGTCACATTTTTCTCTTTTGCAGACATTGTTGCAGTAATAATATGTGCATACAGGTTTTTATGTATTTCAAATTATTCTTCTCAAGCAAATTTCCAGAGGTGAAATAGATAGTGAGTCTCATTGGGTTACTTCTTGGATCTTATTGCTCTTGGTGATACAGTGTCTCCTTTGCTGAGGTGAATAGTCAAGTCATTGGGCACTTCCTTACAAATCTACTGCACCCCAGATTACTTAACTGGGAGCTGGCCTGTCTCTGTTTTTATCTGCTCTGTCCCCCCACCATGGCATCTATAAGAATTGGGCATGTAGATACTGGCTGTTTAAGTGTACAGATCACCATGATGTGATAGCATCTACTAACCAAGCTGAAATGATTAAATATAGAAACAGCAAGAAAGGAAAAATCCATTCAGTGCACTGCAGAAGAAACATCTGGTCTAATGGCGCTGCTCTTCAGAGCCACTGATTGACACTTTGTGCAAAACCTAACTCATTTTAAATATCCCCTGAATTGAACGGCATCTATAGTATATTAATGTATAATAGTAAGCACGTAGAGCTCTTGTAGATATTACAGCCTTTGAGATTACTAGGTCACAACCATTTGTTGACTCTACATTTATTTGAGTTTATTTCTTGAGATTTTTAAAAATCTTTTGATTTTAAAATTTTTGATTTCTGGAAAAAAAAAAAAAACAAACAGGGACAGCACCAGACTATCCTTTGCGTGTTGCATTGCATAGTGAACCTGCAGACACTGCCCGTGGAGGTGGAGGAGGCTTGCCTTGCCCATGCCATTAAAGCGTTCACTAAGGTGAGTTGTGCTCTGCCTTTCCTCCTCCTCAGCACATCAGGAACCAGATGGAATCAGGAATCAGGTCACCTTCCCCTCTGATATAAAACTTTTAGCTGTGTTTTGCCTTAATGAAAATGTGTCTAGCATTTCTTGTAAGTGGTTGCAGTTTCCAAACAGTGATACCAAGAAAAGCTGAATTGTGTTTTGAATGATGACAGGGTCCTGTGACAAGATAACCAACAAAAACAACTTAGGAGGAAGTGGGGGTGTATGTCCTATCATAGAGGGACGGCATGGTAGCAGTATGATCCTCTTGGCCATACTGCAGTTCACCAAATCCTCTCCTTTTGAGTCAGTCCATAACCTCAGCCTGTGGAATGGTGCTGCCCACAGAGAAGGTGGGTCTTCCCACCTTGCTTAATCCTTCCAAGGCAAGCCCAGTCTGACTTCATCTAGATCGGCCCTCACAGACATGTCTAGAGGATTGCCTCCCAGGTGACTCTAGGTCCAGTTTGGTATTGTCTCCTGGCTGGCAAATAAATTCACACATTAATATTATTATAATTGTTTCTCTTATTTGTCCAGTCTCCTTCCTTTTCACTCTTTCCAACACACTATCCTTACTGCTGGCTTCCTTATTTCTCCAAGCTGATGATGGCTCTAAGCATTCAGCATCCATCCAATCTGTTTTCTGTAGTTTTCAGAGTCCACAATCTCAGATCCAAATCACATGGTCATTACCTGTGTGTTTACATTTCCCTGCACTGAGAAGACACTTTCCCCATGCAAGAAGGTTGTGGTTTGATGTTTAAAAAAATGAATAATTGAAATTGCAATTATTGCTAATATGAAATTTTTACAGATAGGATAGATACTATAGTAATTAAGATAAAATTAAGTTTGGAGAAAATTCCTTAATATTAGTCTCTCTTAAAGCATTTGGAGTTCTTTCTAGTATGTGTTGGCTTTTTAAGGAGATACCTCTGAAAAGTTTGGTGTGTCATTGTTCAGATTCCATCTATAAATATATGAAATACATAAATATATGGGTTTGTATTTATGGAGACCTTGCTGACAACTCTGCCTACAGGGTACAAGAAGCACTTTTCTGCCTTGTTCTGCCTTGCCTGTGGGATAGCAGAGGTTACCTCCAGAGCAGAGGTTGCAAGTTTAGTTTGTAGCCAGGCCCCCTTATGAGACATTGGGGATTTTAGGGCTGAGGATAGAACTCAGTGGTAGGGCACTTGTTACCATGTGTGAGGCCCTGGGTTCCATCTCCAGCATGATTGGGAGGGGCACTTTCTAAGTTTCCATCTGGGCTTTTGAGTCACCCCCATGGAACTTAGAGGACCAGGAGAGCCCATAAGAATATGAAGCACACACTACCAGTAAGAATAAAGTTGTTTGTGTCTGACCAAGAGTCTCCTGTCTTCTGTTGGTATACATGACACTGGCAAACAGAGTAACATCTCAGTGGTTGTGTAGTATTGGTGAAGGGTGCAATCTTTCCTTTGTCAGACTTGATCTAACAAGGAGCAATTCCCTGAGCCCCAGGATCCTGATTCTTTCTCAGAAGCCACACGTTACTCTGGGAAAGGAACAGAATTCTTGCTTTGGTTCTCCAACCTGTCTTCACTATGAAGAATCCTGGTTTATGCACCTGGTACCTTCCCAACAAGAAGAAAGAATCTCATTTCCACTGAGGTTTTTGTATATGCAAATTAGGTACAGATTTCTTGTAGATTTAGAAAAAAATCCCAAGGTGGTATATATTTTACAGATGAGGAAGCTGAGGTCCAAAGAGATTAATTATGAGATGAGGATACATAGCAAGCAGGTGGAAAGCCAGACTGCTATTCTGGTCCAGAGAGGTCTCTTAGGGCCTCTTAGCACCACACTAAAAGCTGATATGCTTTGTTATTATTTTTAAGAGACTTCCTTTAAAGCATCAATGGTCAGTCTCTGAATTAAAAACACGTTACACTTCTTGTTGACTTTTTTCATGGAAAATTGTATTTGATTACACTAAATGTCCAGACACTAGGTTTAATTTGAGTATTCAGCTTAAGTTTGATATTGACAAATACCAAACTTAAGTTGAATACTTGACAGTTTTGATATAGACTTCAAAATGTATGAAACTGATTGTAGTTTTAACTTAAGTGTAGTTTTGTTTCTAAGTCTTAGTTTAGTTTTGTTTTTTTTCCAATTCTTTTTCTCTGCAAATAGAGACTCGTTGAAAATTTAACCACAATGTTCTGAATAGAAATTTTCTTTGCCACCAGGTCAATTTTGAGTCTGAAAATGGACCAACCGTTTACAACACTTTGAAGAAAATATTTAAGCACACATTGGAAGAAAAAAGAAAAATGGCAAAAGACAGCCCTAAGGCCAGCCTCTCGTGAAGCTTTCTTTGGATGAATATTTCAGACCTAGAGATCCAGATAACGTTTCTGTTCCGATGTGAATAAGTTGGTTTGTAGAGCTTCTTTTTCTCATAGCACTTTATTTTGAATGCTGCTGGCTTGTGCTGAGAAAGAGCATTCCTTTTTGGAGCATTGTTTATTTTTAACTATCCTTAAACTGTGTCTTAATTTTGAAACATTGCCATCAAGTTGGTGCCACTTTATTTATTTGACTGAATTAATATTATTGTATTAACATTTTATGTATTTTGATGTTTATGTTATTATTCTTTTCGACATTGTGAGAAAAATAACCTTTTCCAAAAACAGTTATTTTGTTGACAGAACTCTCCTTAGAGTTTTTACCAAGTAAATCTTTTTAGTAGTAAAATCTCACTGTGTATCCAATGCCTGGCCACATGACCTAAGAAAGTCACCACGTGTCTTAAAGTGTTTTACATTTGTTACTAAGAAGGCTATTAATCCATTTTGAAATAACTTTTTAAAACCTTGAATTTTTTTTCTTTTCTTTTTGTAGATATGAGAGAGAGAGTTTCCAAGTGTATTTTTTTCCAGTAATTAGTTTTTTGTTGTTGAACTGACTGTGGAGTGATTGAGGTATTTTATTTGTAGAAAGCAGACTTGCTATTTGCCAGGCTCCCCAACACCCGCTCCAGCCTTGAGTCTTACAGGAGACGGGGCAGTTCTCAGCACAAAAGCCTTATTCCAACTCCCCTACATAGCTGCAGGGCCACGTCGCATCATTACAGAAGTTGGCAACGTGGGAGGGCCTTCCAGAAGAGACAGTGATGATGGGGAGGTTGCTTGACCAATGTGGCTTTCTCTAGGCATGTAGCCACTGTACAGAGGCACTTCTGAGCAGGACCTCAATCTGTTCTGATGAGGGTTAGCATTGCTGCCATCCTAGCCTCACTCTCTAAGCTGCCATTTCATACACCCACTTGCTTCAGGCCTTTGTCACTGACTGCTTTTCTGCTGTGAGGATTGTACTTTTTGACTGGAATTTCACCTCAGTTTTCATTCATCCTAACTGGCCCCAAATAGGAATAGGTGACTGCTCAAGCTTGTTTCTTATAGGTCAAACTGTTCATCAGCAATTGAAGCCATAACTTATATTTGAATTAATATAGAAGAGTAGCAGAGGCCAAGGCCACAGAGAAGATAGTAGCTTTCTCAATAAAGGGCATGCTTAATTAGACCAAGTCAGACAAAAGAAGCTGCTCCTTAATTCTTAAAATAGAATGTTAGGAGAAATAAGACTAATTTAGAGCAAATGGAATTCTCCAACTCCTGCATGTCTAAATCGGGCACTGTCACATCAAACACATTTAGTCATTATTTCTCTCACTAACACTAATGGCAAAGGCTAAGTGCAATTTTTATCCATACTGTCTGGATTTTCTTGGGAAATTAAATACAATGGGTGTTAATGCACTGGCTTGCTCACTAGTGAAATATCTTGAGTTTTTTTCAAGGATGGGGGTTTGCATGTGTATAGTATGTGGTATGGTGTGCGGGTGTGGTATTTACATGTGTCTGTCCATGTGCCCACCTGTGGAAGCCAGAGGAGAGCATCATATGCCCACACTCCATCACTCATCTGCCTGTTTTTCTTGAGATGGAGTCTCACTGATTCTGGAGCTTGTCATTTTGGGGCCAGCTCCAGTGATTCTCTGGTCTCTGTTCCACACAGGACTGGAGTTATGGACATGTGTGACCATGTGGCCATGTGGGTGTGGCCAGTTGTTTGCATGAATGTTGGGGAATCAAACTCAGCCAGTCTTAGGCGCTCTCAGTCACTCATGCTTGCATAGGAAGCATTCTTAACCAGTTAGCCATCTCTCTTGTGCCAGAAATACCTGTTTTTTAAGTGCCTAGCCTGAAAGAAGGAAATAATTATATCTTGTTGCCCCAGGTACATTTTAAAAATAAGATTCTTTTTTTAAAAAAATACTTTATTGTGCTCGCTTCGGCAGCACATATACTAAAATTGGAACGATACAGAGAAGATTAGCATGGCCCCTGCGCAAGGATGACATGCAAATTCGTGAAGCGTTCCATATTTAAAAAAAAAATACTTTATTATTTATTTGATTGAGGGAAGGAGGAAGGGAAAGCATGAGTATGCCAGGGTCTCTTGCCGCTGTAAATGAACTCCAGACATACATGCCACTTTTTGCATCTGGTTTTACCTGGGTATTGGGGAAATAGACCTGGGCCACTAGGCTTTGCCAAGCAAACACCTTTAACCATGGAGCCATCCTCCCTAACCCTAAAAATAAGGTTCTTAGAATGAATATTTGTCTTCATATCTGTCAGCATTTAGTGAGCAAGTGACAACATGAAACTTCCCTCTCCTCTCTCGCCTCCTTCCCCTAAACCCATCTATTTGCTCATGAGTCTGGAACATTTATTTCAACTACAACATTCAGATTGTGCTCACAGCACTGCACATCCAGAAACGCAAGCACATCATACTGAAAAGATTCCATCAGTCTATGTACAGTCTTGTATTTATTTGAATAAAAGTGGAAAGAACAACCAGTGAGTAGTTATTATTTATCTCAATGCTCTTAAAATATTGTGGTGCCCCAATGATGCTGATGAGGCTTTGCTCTTAGATTATGGGTTGGGCAGACAGTTGGAGCCTGAGGAATCATCTAGCCAAGCTCTAGTCAGTCCCATCTCCATCTTCAGTTGGTTCAGAATGACCAAGGATGGAGAGTGAGTTTTAAAAGGAACTCTCCAGGTGGGCGAATTCCCTGCCTTCCTACATTTGCATGAATGAGGACTTCTTTGCAGCCCATAGGATAAAAAGATCAGAGTGTGAGAAATTTTAAGGTTTCAAAATTATGCTTAACCAAAAAAGATTGAGAGCACACACATGTTGCTGTGGACAACCACATGTGTTCTCTGGAAATACTGAAGAAGATTATCATATGATGAATGCCACCAGGTCCAGTAGACTCACCACTGTGTCCTCCCTGCTCACACTGCCTGCCTATGGGACTCTTGACCTAGTGGACCTTCCCAGCCTAGAGCACCTCGTTGAGCTCAGAATCCTTTTGAGCACAAGATTCCATGGTGACAACTGAGAGTGCCATTTTTCCATAACTTAAAGGGAAAGGGTGAGCTGGCTCTTTAATGTGATGGTCTAACATAGCACACTTGGAGGAAGTGCACAATTCTCACCACTGTTGGTTTGTACTGCTTCAGAGATTTCACTGATACCCCATGAGAAAAAGTGTTTCTGGTGATATAGAGCTTGTTTCATTTGTTTACGTAACTATCTGTGCAGATTTATTGTCAACCTGCTTCCCAGTTTTATGTGAGAAATAATTCATTATACATTATATATACTAAGTGGGGAAAAACCCAGAGCATTTCCACTAAAATCCCACTAGCTGGCAATAAAACCTTTAACAAGCACATGAACTTTCAAAGGTCCTTTTATGCTCAAACCATAAAATGTAACATTTTCTAAAGTTTTGACCAGCATTGAGATGGCTTATGTAATTTTTTCTTTTATTCTAATGATGTAGTATATTACTTTTTGTTTCACTTTTGTGTTTAAATAGGGTCTCATTGGCCCAGTTGGTCTCAAATCCTGCATCACCTTCAGAGTGCTGAGATTGCAGGCAAATGCCACCATGCCCAGTGTGGTGGTTTGAACTAGGTATCCCCCATAAAGTCATGTGTTCCGAATGTTTGTTCCCCAGCTGGTGGAAGTTTGGGAATTGGAGCCTTGCTGGAGGAGGTGTGTTATTGAGGGCATGCTTATGGGTGTTATAGCCAGCTTCCCCTTGCCAGTGTTTGGTACACTCTCCTGCTGCTGTTGTTCACCTAATGTTGGCCAGGAGCCAACTCACCTCTTGGTGTCCTGTGAGAAACCATGGCCTAGAGAAGGCAGAGTGATCCAGCTCTTTGCCAGCCTCTCTGTTCCAGGTTCCAAGCCCTCCTGCCAGCACTAGGTCAACAGCTGGAGCATGACTTGGTCACTTGGATTAAGTGACCTCTGACAGCAGAATCCAGAGTCAACTTCCCCCTACACACAGGTTTCATTTCAGTCCCTCCAGTGGGGGGTCAGAGCCTGTTTCTGTTGTCACCAACATGAGCGATACAGGGCTGCTAACCATGGTGTATGAGCTCCCAGAGTTCTGTGTCATATCCTGTGGGTAACACACCATTGAGCAGACTCTGCAAAAATGGCTCCTCCTCTGCTGGATGTTCCATTTTCACAGGGTCTGGAGGAAAGGAAAAAGCCAAGCCAAGACCATTCCTGGATGTTCCCAAAGAAGTGGGCATTTTGAAAAGTCACTTTCAATAAAAATATCCAGTAATTGCCTCTTTTTCATTGGTCTTTAGGGTAAGGAAGGGCTCTGAGCCAGGCAGCACTTGCTGTGTGACAATCAGGCCATGTCCCCCCATTTTTAAGCTCCCACCTCTCCCCAAGGAGTAGGTCTTGTGATGCTGCCTATATAGTTCAAGGTCACCAGACTAAGATTTTATGATCCCTAGTGCTAAAGGTCGACTCACCCTTCCAAGGTCAGAAAAGATGAATGCGTGCAAGTTTACACGAGAGACTAAGC
Source organism: Zapus hudsonius (assembly GCA_004024765.1). Classification (NCBI taxonomy): domain Eukaryota; kingdom Metazoa; phylum Chordata; class Mammalia; order Rodentia; family Dipodidae; genus Zapus; species Zapus hudsonius. Next base: position 106,604 of record PVHP010000492.1, read on the forward strand.
AATGCCATAGTCCCTTGTTGTTTCCTTCCACTGGTGTGGTTTCCCAGGTCTGTGCTCAAGCATGGAATGCAGGTGGGCAGGACATGAACATGGGGCCTGGAAGAGCCTTTGACCTCTTACAGCGCCTCTCCTAGGTGTGGAGGTGACAGAGGAGCCTCAGGGGCTCTGGATCCTGACTCATTTATGGTCCTCAAGCTGCTCTGACTGTCTCTAGCTACAACTCCTTCAGCTGTATCTCACAGTCCATAGTGCCTACCCATCACAGCGCGATTCCAATCACCCAGAATCCCTCCCTGAACTGAGACAGATGTGAGAAGGCCAAGGCAAGTGAACTAGATCCTGTTGGGATGGACATGGCAGTCAGTGGCCTCCTTGGACAGCAGGTGTGCAGGTGTCCAACAGCCTCCTCCCACTGGGACGTGCTGCCCTCTGCAGGGAGACAGAGGCAGTGACACCAGGGAGGGGGAGACTGGATTTCTCTTTAGGGCTGAACTGATAATGGGTCCCATCTGCATTGCAGTTTTCACACTGAAAAGGGGGCTTTTCAGGGACAGGCACCATCTATTCTCCATCATGAGAGCCATGGGCAAGCTTTCTCCTGTTTCTGAACTAAGGGTGCAGCATCCTGAACCCAAACCTCTGAGGGTTTTGTGACAAGAAAAGCTAAGTGTCTCTGAGCACTCTTGGAGTCCCTGTGGGACTATTGAGTGTAGAGATGCTTCTGGAACTCTGGTCCCTGCAGGTCCTGAAGCTGAAGGTTGAGAGGAGCGCACACATAGCAGAAGCGTCCGCATCCAAGCGTCCGCATCCTGTCTGCAGAGGGCTCTGGTGGCACTGTTCCTGGGACTGGTATTGTGGGAACATAGGGTTCCATAAAGGAACCAAGATGGAGGTGGGCTTTCAATATGTCTGTCAACCTTCCCACCAGGCCTCATCCCTTCCAGAAGCCAAAGAAAACCCGTGGAGCAGATAGGAGCCATGACACTCTTTAATGACAAAACTTTATATTAGGGCACCTTAAATTCCTTGGCGGTAGGAATAGGGGAAAATCGTTTTTCACCAACTAGATGTTTTCTTTCCTACCCTTACAGAATACAGAATTTTCTAGTAGAATGGAAAAGACACTTTTCTGAAGAGCACGGTGCTTTGGGCAGTGTGGATGGTGGCTTGGGGCCCCTGGCACGGTGGCTCCAGGCTGGGAGGGACTCCCAAGGAGAGCCTGCTTGGTGAGCACGAGGTGGGGCTGTGGTGGGCTCTGCTGGCTCTCATTAAATTTCACACTTTTCAAGGTCCCTTGTCCTCTGGCGTCCCTTCTCTGGACTGGAGGGCTCTGGAAGGAGGGCGTGGCCAGGTGACTGGGCATTTTCCTTTGCTCTTGGTAGATGGGGTGCTGAGGGGCTGGGGGTTGAGGATGCCTTCTAGGCTGATTGGTCCTGGGGGCACAAAGTTGACGTTGATTTATCATTTTCTTTTCTACTATCTGCCCCACAGTAGCCACGAGCTTCTCAGCTTCAGCGACGTTGCTGTCTACCCGTGGCTTCTTCACTTCTCTCTGCCTCTGGACGGTGGTGGCCGGTGGAGGCTTGCCTTTCCTCGGGGTTCCTCCCTGGGCTTTGATTGCTTTCTTGGGTAAAATCCAGTGAAGAAAGCGGTGCATTATTCTTTGGAAAGGGCTTCCTGAGGGTACCTGTTTGTTTATTGGAGGATCCATATGCGATTTCCTCTGGATGGTGTTTTCTGGTCCCTTGACCTGGGTGAACTTGGAGGTCGTCTGTTCTGTGGCCCTTTCATCACACTTCTCTGAACTCTGTTTATTGCTGTCTTCACCCTGGCTCAAAGGGCCCAGCACCTTGCTTGGGCCCTTCTGTGAGTCTTGCTGCGTTGGGACACTGGGTTTCTGCTGGGTTAGCTTGTTGCTCCTGCACACTAGCAGGGCCTCACCTACTCGCTGTGAAGCCCCACTGTCAGCGGCCAGGAGCAGAGCCCTGGAACAGTGTGGAAGGACCTGATCAGGGGCATAGCATTGAGGCCAGTCTGCCATCTTCATCTCCACTTGGGTTTCCAATTCACCACCAACCTCTTCTTGAGGACTAGGTGCTTGATGACCAAATACTCTAATAACTGCTTGAAGGTTAGAGGCTCTCTGTTCAAATTCACTACCAACTTGTGCTTCAACACTGGATGCTCGGTGACCAAATTGACTAACCTCTGCTTTAAGGTTGGGTGCTCGGTGTTCTACTTGACTAGCAGTTCCTGTTTGAAGGCTAGGCTCTTGAAGTTCAAATTGACTAACAACTCCAGCTTGATGGCTAGGCGTTCTGAATTGACATTCACTAACAACTCCTGCTTGGCCTGGAACAATTTGATCTTGGGCAACAGACTTTGTAGGAAAGAAAGGTATTTCTGGGTTCTCTTTTTCAGTCTCTAGAACATTCCTGCACTGACAGGCTCGGCTCATGAGCTCATGTGTGCCAGTGTTAGATGGGGGCCTGGTTTCCTGTCTGGTTGGGGAGTCCTTTAAAAGGCCCTGTTCATGAGTGGATGGCTTCCCCATCAGAGCTCTCTTGAGCTCCAGACAAGATGAAGTGGTGACAAGGGCAAGACTCTCTAGTGAGGATGAGGAGGAAAAATCATCCATGATTACCTCTGGGAAGCATGGCTGAGATGGTTTTCCTAAGAACGGGACAGCCTCCACTGCTGAGTTGGCCCCAGACACATAGAGGGGCGAAGGAGGAAGTGCATACAGTGGGCAGGCTGAGGAATGAGCCTTTTTCAACTTAAGGAGCTTAATGGGTTTAATCATCTTGAGAGGTAGAGCCCATCTGTGCTTCGCCTGAAGCTTTCTAAGATGGGCCTCCAAGGCTTCCCGCGTGTATGGATCCAGAAAGGCAAGGTCCTGGGAGGCCCTCCTACAGTTTTCTGAACTCTTTGAAGATGCTAAACATCTGGTTTCCATGTTGGAGTCAGACATGAAAACACCATTGTTCATAGCGAGCCATGACCGACGCACTCTCAGGGGGACCAGGCCTTGGGTGATCTGCCCTGACTTTGTGCTCAAATGGGTTTTCAGGGTGCTTTCTGCATTCCTGTCGATGGTGCTCAGGGAGTCACTCCTTGAGTCTCTCGTCAAGCATTGGGCCAGGTGTCTCTTTGCTTCTGCAAAGGCTGTCCCCTGAGCCTTCCCCGGGCCTCTTTCCAACCTCTGGGGGACATCTTTTGGAACCTTCCCTAGAATCTGTGCCAAATTCTTGCTCGAGGCCTTCCTCAGCTGGAACCTCACTTTGGGGGCATCCTTTCTGCATTCAGTAGTCAACACAGAGGATCCTGAGGGGGCAGGTTTGGCCCTGGTCTGACCTGTGCTGGTTAGTCCCTCCTGGAGCTGCATGAGTTCTAAGGACTCTTGGATCCTGCGGGGCAGGTCCCAGCGGTGTTGAATGAGCCAGTTTTGAATGTGTTTCTCCAGGTTCTCTCGGACCTCAGAGCTGATGGGAAAATTCTCAGGAAGGATGGATGACACCCCCCAGTCTTGGGATCGGCTGGGAGTACAGACATTACAGACTGCTTGAGGTCTTTGGACCAGCGAGGGTAAAACTGAATAGCCTTTCCACAATGAGGGCCTTTCTGAGGATTGAATTTCTGTGGGGATGTAAGGTATTGGCTTATTCTGCGTCTGGAAACTAGGTGTTTCACAGTCACTAATGAGGGGGAGAGGAGAAGGTGGTCTTTCTGGGGGGAAGGATTGCAGAGGAGGCTGACTGTGGACCTGACCCAGAGGTTGACACTGGAATTGGGGTAGGGACAGAATTAAGGGTGGAGATGGGGCCTTCGGGTATGGCAGGGGAGGGACCTGGGAAAGCAGAGGAGACATTTTATCTTGCATTAGAACTGGGCAAACATTTGAGATTCCATTGAACACGAAGAAAGGACACTGTAGAACAGAAGAGCTCTGAGGAATCCAGGCAGCAGCTACCAAGGATTCACTGTGCAGAGAAGGGAGACCCCAAAAAAGTTGGTTGTATTTCTGCTGAAAGTTCTCCCCCAGGCTCTTGGAATATGAGACTTTCTGTGTGTCTGTCAGCTCTTCTGAATTTTCCTTCATATCCCAGAAGGGCTGCAGGGTGGTGGTGTTGTGCTCAGCACTTGGTGACTTAACCATAGCTCCTAAGGAACTGAACTGATCTCCTGGGCTCATTTGTTCTAGAAATGGTCCATCTTTTTCTTTCTCCTTCAGCCTTTTGGGGCAGTGTCCACAGGCTGGAAATTAAAAAACTCCGTTATAGTGGTGAAGAGAGGAAATGGGATTTTAAGGGAGCTAAGTGCGTGGTTGGGAAGGACTGTGAGCTTAGCCACTGGAACCTACTCCGTTTTTAAAGTGATAGGACCCCTGATTGACAGGTGGTTGCAAGGTGCATGGATGGACGGCACTGGATCATCAGGAAATTGCTCCCACGTCTGTCACCCTGCATGGTCCTTACAAACGCCCTGTGGGAGAGAGCTGGGGATAATCTCAGAAAGACATCAGCCTTATTCAAGGGGAACACGGGCCAGCATTAAGAGCTAGAACCTCCAAGCCTTGTAGTGGTGCTGCTACGACCCACAGCGCCCTCTATTGGACATCGCTAGACCCTGGTCCATGGCAGCGCCCCTCTGAGCAAGGAACCTAGAAATTATGCAGGTTCTCTTGTCTTTCCCAGGAAACTGCTTTTCAGGGTTCAGTAACTGACATACTGGAAGCTAGGACACTAGATCCTCAGGGTAAGATGATCTTGGGACCTCAGCACTCAGTGGAAGTCCTTACCTTTCCAGGTAACGTGCTTCTTCCTGCTGCTTCTGCTCAGCCTGGGTTCCTGCACCTGACTTAGAGAAGCGGGAGTCCATTTAAGAGGGAGAGAGCAAGAGAAGGGGAGAAAGAGAGAAACCCATTTCGCTCTCTCCTCTCCCAATAAGCTGCTATTCAGTATCTATAGATTTTATGACATTTTGCATGGAATTACTGTGTGTCTCTGTGTGTCTGTGGTTAACCTTTTCAATACTTTTCATAGTCCTTCTGCAAGAAACACATCAATGGCCTGGTGTCTGGCTCAGTTAGTAAACTACTTGCCTTGCAATCATGAGGCCTAGCTAATCCCCAAGCCCACTGGAAAGCTGGGTATGGGAGCCTATACACAATTCCTGGGCTGAGAGTTGGAAACAGGCAGACCCCGGGCTTCACTGGCTACTCCAGCCTCCTTGGCCAGCTCCTGGCAAGTGAGAGTCCATCTCAAAAGGAAAACAAAGCCAGGGCTGTCCTATGTTTTCTACATGCATGTGCACATATGTGTACACAATATGTAGCAGTAATCATGACCATGTGCACATATGTGTACAAAATATGTAATAGTAGTGATTATGACCATGTGCACATACGTGTTTACAATATGTAGTAGTAGTAATTATGACAATGTGCACATACATGTACACAATATGAAGTAGTAGTAATCATGACCATGTGCACATATGTGTACACAATATGTAGTAGTAGTAATCATAATAATGATAATAATGATAGTAATAATAACACATAAAGGAATTTTCCACAGTGACATCCAGTGTGGATGTCCCCAGTCACTGTTCTCTGCCCAGGTCCTCTGAACTTCTAGGTAGACTTCTGCTTCCTGAGGCCAAGGGGTCATCAGATCTAGCCTCTGATCTAATACTCTCTGCCTGCACAGCCCTGGATGAGCCCAATATGAAGCTGGGCATCTACATGAGAACAGGACATGGGGTCCTGTGCTCTGAGCCCATCCTTGCCCAGAGGATCTCAACTCCCTGGGACTCCAGCCCTTCCCACAGAACCACGGTGCTGAATTGTCCCCTGACACCTCCAAAACACCACACAGTCTGAGATGTTCCGATGTCCTCTCCCCACTTCCTCATGCCTTGCCCTGCCAGTTTCCCAGGAGAATATGGTTCTGTCCTTTCCTCAGATTCATTATCTGTGGATGTCAGGTTTCACTTGATTTGGACAAGTGGCAATTGTAAGAAAGAATAAATACTAAATACATAAAGAAGAGAGAGAACTGGGCTGAGAGTTTACCTTGTTGGTGTTTTTATCCTCGGTGGAGGGGAGGGTGGAAGACCCTGCAGGAAGGAGAGTAACAGGAGGAAGAGTCCCATTCCACAGGCAAAGGCAAGGATCATGTCCATTGCCCAAGTGGTGGAGCTGGGGCTCAGCCATGGGACAGAGGTAACAAGTCTCTTTGGAGGGAAGAGATTCTCCATCGGAATCAGAATCGCACTGCTGCTCTCAGGCAACTGAGCTCTGGGAGCTCTCCTGGGAGTTGGCAGGAGGGCCCAGGCTTGCATCACAGAGCTCCAGTCTCCATATCACAAAGGGCTTCTGAGAGTGGGGGAGGGGCAGGGAAGATGGGGCTGCACCACAGCCTCTCCCCTGCCTCCAACCCCACAGGCTGTCCTCCCTCCTCAGCTTCTAGAAGTCTCCTTTCTACTCCAGCTGCTCAGCCTGTCAGAGATAGATGCTTCCTCAGAACTCAGAGTGCCTGCTTCCTTTTTTCCATTGCTGATCTGGACTTGAGGTCCACCAATTTTGTGAGTGTGTGTGTGTGTGTGTGTGTGTGTGTGTGTGTGTGTGTGTGTGTTCATGTGAGTTTGGAGGACAGAGAACAGCCCTGAATGTCCATCCTCACCTCCCACCTTATTTGAGGCAGGATCTTTTCCTTGTTCTCTGCTGTGTATACCTGACTAGTTTGTGGACAAGATTCTGGGAATATGCCTTTCTCCAACTCCTATCTTGCTAGTGCATCTGGCATTATGTGTGCTCTTAGAATCCAAACTCAGGACCTCATGCTTGCTTGGCCAGCACTTTCCCCAGGGGGGCAGCGCTGTTCCACTGCAGTCCTAGACTTAATGAAAAGTAGAAAGCGAGCTGAGCACCAATATTTATCACTGTGTACTGCGGGTATAATGTGGCCAGCTGCCTCCAAGCCCTAGCTCAATGCCTCCCCTCTCATGATGGGCTGTGAGCCCCTCAGCTGCCTCCAGGCCCTAGCTCTATGCCTACCCTGTCAGGATGGGCTGTGATCCCACAAGCTGCCTCCAGGCCCTAGCTCCATACCTACCCTGTTAGGATGGGCTGTGATCCCACAAGCTGCCTCCAGGCCCTAGCTCCATGCCTGCCCTGTCATGATGGACTGTGAGCTCATCAGCTGCCTCCAGGCCCTAGCTCCATGCCTGTCCTGTCAGGATGGACTGTGAGCCAGAATTCACCTTCCCTTTATCCCTTCAGTTGCATTTGTCAGGTATTTTGTTATAGCAACAAAGTAACTAATACAGTGACCAAAAAGCAAAAAGGGAGAAAGAAGGGAGCCAGGTTTAGTATCCCCTTCAAAGTCATGTCCTCAGTGACCTAACTTTCTTTGTTCCACCAGTCACTATCTCCTAAAAGTCACACACCACCCAATGTCATCACTTGTGGGAAGACATGTCTTTAGCATATGGCCTCTGGGGAAACATATACATCATAAGTCTTAAAGCAAGATGTGGTAGGTGGCTCATATCTGTAATCAGTACACATAAAAACTAAATAAGGTAAGAGAATCATTAATTCAATGCCATACTGGGCTACATAGAGAAATCTTATCCCTCAGCTCTGAAAAAAAAGAGAAAGAAAGAGAGAAAGAAAAGAAAAGAAAAAAGAAAGAAACTAAGTTCAAGACCCCAAGACACATTGCAAATTAAAATTTTATTTTAGAATAATTATAACTTTATATAAAGTTTATATAAAAATACAAAACCCAAACTTTGCAAATTTGAAAAGCATCAATAGAATGCTCTAGAAATTATATTCCTAAATAAATCCCATCTAAAAAGCATTACATCAGAGAGAGAAGTACCCACACGTAGGACTTTGGAGAACTGGCCAATGAGGCAGAAGGTAAAGCAAGAGAAGCTACACTAGAAACAAGTGGAGATCACATCCCACAGGACCAAGTGAGGACATTTTACAAATACTAGGGAAGTTAAGATGAGGGCTGAGAACTGCCCACTGAATTTAGCAACAGAGAAGCTGGTCTTCTGTGCCCTACAGAGCAGCAATAATATCAATAAAATGTTAGCGGAGAATGTCCATTTAAATTCCAAAGAGCCCTATCAGAGAAGGGAAGGAGTCAATAAATATAAAACTCCAGGGAATTTTCTTACAAAAAGAAGTAGTTATGACTATAGGAAAGAAATACGATCAAGAAGGTATATATTATGTGTGTGCATGCTTATGTGCATATTTGTGTGTGCAAGTGCACGTGCACGTGGAGGCTAGAGTCAACCCTCAGGTCTTGTTCCACCTGTTTCTGAGAAAGTCTCCCATCAGCCTAGAGCTCACTGAGTAGACTGCTCACCTGTCTCTTCCTGCGTAGTGCCAGGATTACAAACACAGGCAACCAGGCCTGGCCTTTGTCACATGAGTTCTGGGGATTGAGCTCAGGTCCTCAGGCTTGCGTGGCGAGCACTTCACTGAGCTATCTCCTCAGCCTAATGAAGGTATTTTGATGATAAAAAAATAAAATAAAATAATTTCATTTGATGGTGAGTTGAGTGGTTTCCTTCTAAAAATATGTCATGTCCTGCCAGGCCTGGTGGCGCACGCCTTTAATCCCAGCACTCGGGAGGCAGAGGTAGGAGGATCACCATGAGTTCAAGGCCACCCTGAGACTACATAGTGAATTCCAGGTCAGCCTGGACTAGAGCGAGACCCTACCTCAAAAAACCAAAAAAAAAAAAAAAAAAAAAAAAAAGTCATGTTCTGATTCTGGAACCTAGGAGTGTGACCTTGTTTTGAATTAAGGTTAGTTACTTTAGTGTGGCTATGGCCTGAGAAAAACTAATTAAGGGAAGTATTAATTATTTTGACTTCTAGTCTCAGAGGGTTCATTCCATAGTTACTTAGCCCCTTAGCTTTCCTGGCAGCAGGAGCGTGTGGTGGAGGACAGCTTTCGCATCATGGTGGATCAGGAAGCAGAGAGAGAGAGAGAGAGAGAGAGAGAGAGAGAGAGAGAGAGAGAGAGAGACTACAGATAGTGCTCTGTGAAAACAGACCTTCAAGCTCCCTCCCTTATGTCCAAAGTTTTCAACTTCCCAAAATAGCACTGCCATCTGGGCACCAAGTATTCAAAACGTGAACCTGTTGGGGGGGTAGTTGGATTTTTTTTCCCCTTAGGTGGGGGATATTTGAGATTCAAATCACAAGGTGATCAAGTTAAGATGAATTCACATTAGAGTGGGTCCTCATCCAATGATTTTCTTACCCAGAATAAAAACAGAGACAGATCTGCATAGAAGAGAATGCCATACTAAGACAGGCTGACATTGAAGTGATGAATTTGTACACCAAAGGATGCCAGGGACTGTCAACAGCCACCCCAAATTAGAAGTACATAATCTCTCTAAGGAACCTGGAGGAACCCACTCTGTCAACACCTTGATTTTGGGTTTCTATGTGCCAGAAATGTGAGAGAAAATTTCTGTCTCAAGCCTCTAATTTTGCCTTACTTGATTTTAGCAGCCTTAGGGGACTGGGAAGATGGCTCAGCAGGTAAAGAAAGGTAAAGAAAGAAAGCTTGCAAAACTTGCTTGCCTGGAGTTCAATTCCCAAGCCACCTATGTAAGCCAGATTCAAAAAGTGGGCCAGGCGTGGTGGCGCACGCCTTTAATCCCAGCACTCGGGAGGCAGAGGTAGGAGGATTGCCTTGAGTTCAAGGCCACCCTGAGACGACAGAGTGGATTCCAGGTCAGCCTGAACTAGAGCGAGACCCTAACTCAAACCCCCCCCCCAAAAAAAAAGAAGTGGTGCAAGTGTCTAGTGTTTGTTTGCAGGGACAGAGGCCCTGACACACCCACAAACACATATGCACACACACAGTTAGGGGACAAGGGGAGAGAGATCTAGGGAAAAGTTAAATGGCAAACTCTTGTGTTAATGCCCTTCTGTTAGCAGAATAACTTGTTTAAAACAAATGACACAATTTACTTCAGATAGGTACAAAAATATTTATCACAGGCAGGAGTACCAAGAAACCAGCAAGTAAAAAAAAAAAAAAGACAGCACTCACTGGTTAAAAAAAAAAAGCCTAACAAATTCACTCATGAAGGCTACTTAATATACGGTGCAGGAAATCTTGTCTTCACGAGAACATAGTAACAGGTTTTGCACACTCACTCTATGCAACACAAGGTCAGCTCTCGCTCCCGACCCACCCAGACGCCTTTGCGCCTGTCGGTTGCAACGTCCCGCCGCTGACTGTTGAGGCCAAACTGAGGCCGGGGGCTGACGGTGAAGGGCGGACGCCAGGTGGAGAGCTGCGGATATGGGGTCGTGGGATAAGCTGCCGAGTGGGCTGGAATGAACGCACAGGCCGTGGGGGGAGGACCTGTGAGCCTGGAGGTGTCCGAGGGGACACCCACAGGGCTGTCCACGCAGCCCAGCTCCAGGACCCACGCCGACGCCTGGACGCCTGCGAGGCTGTGGATGCATAAGCCCGCAGCTAGCGTGGGAATTATGCCCACTGAGAATTTCTTTAATTTAGTTTGTGGAAGGTAGGCTTCCTAGCCCCTAGGTATTAACTCTCTTTAGTCTTAAAAATATTTTCAAGGGCTGGAGAGATGGCTCAGCAGTTCAAGGCACTTGCTTGCAAAGCCTGGTGGCCCAGGTTCTATTCCCCAGGATCCACCTGGAGTTACAGAGCTCATTTGCAGTGAGGAGGCCCTGGCATATCCATTCTCTCTCTCTCTCTCTCTCTCTCTCTCTCTCTCTCTCTCTCTCTCTCTCTCTAAAAATATTTTTAAGGTTTTCAAAATTCAGAAATTATTGTTAATTGTAATGAGGAGTGGGGAGCTCTTGTGGATTCATCAGTGGTCCTATGACTTAAAAAAAACACCTGGAGAAATTTCTTTCATAGTGTGTCACGAAAGACACATTGTGCAGCCAGAGTCCCTGTGTTGACATTCTGGGTTGTCCACTGACCATTTGGGCTTGGGTATGTGGCCTGCACTTGCTTGCCTGGTTCTTTCCTTGATAGCATGCCTAATATGTGAGCTACCTCACAGCATTATGAAGACTGTTACATGCCCAGTGCTCAGTAACTCCTCTCCCCGACAGCAGGTGGGCTAAGGGAGAGACCATCTATACAAGGACACCCTACATTCCTCCTCTGGCCTCCTGTCTGCACCCACAGCATGGGGCCTGCACATGGCACACACAGGGGTATATAACACACACACACACACACACACACACACACACACACGGGTTCCCTCATATAAGGACATAAGTAATATTTTCCAAATAGATTTTAGTGCCCCTAAAAGCTTGTTTTTATGGAAAATGACAATAACGAATGTCCCTGGTACATTTCTATCCAATAAAGCAAGGAACATGATGTTCTTCCTTTTGCCTTGACTAAGAGTTTTATGTAATTTGTTATGAGAGAGAGTAGAACGTGTCTTTGTCCTATAATGTTCCTCTTTGCACTTAGAGTTAGCTCTCCTCTGTATGAAATCATTTTGATATAACCTTTATTCTTCATGAGTAGGAGAAACCAGTGACAAATGTGGACATTTTAGAGCAAAAGGCAGTAATTGCAGATACTCAGTATTTAGCACATTTAATATTTGCCTAAAAGGATTGTATGGCTTTGGAAAATCACAAAGCATGATTTCCATGTTGTATAAGAAAACTACATTGCAAAATGATAAAAATAATATTTTGTTGAAAAACATCATAAAATGCAAAATTATACTAAAGGGAGACTTCTAGCGATATAGAAAGGGTAGGAAAAGAGGGATGAGAAATAGAGGGGTGCATATGCTTAAAGTATATTATATCCATGCATGGAAATGGCAGAATGAACCCCCTTAATTCTGTATTATTAATATATCCTAATGAAAAATGTAAAATTAAATTATAAAAGGTAAAGTGACAAAGTATCTTTTGTATGTAAAGTGAAGAAGATGACTAAGAAGAAACTCTGGGCATGGATAAGTACACCCTTTTGACAAAACAGTTCCTGCTTCTGATTTTCTAAAGCAATAGATAATTGTCACTTCTGTACTGATGGCATATGGCAAACGTATTTTTAAAACACTTTAATTTGGCACTATTTACTTTATAGGCCAAAAACCAACCGCTATGGAAGACCTTGATGACTCAACTCAGTCATCTGAAGGGGCCTGGGAGTGCAGTGAATCATCCTGCCCTAACGATGAGGCTATCTTATTGCTAATTGAACAGCTTAGGATGGAGTGCAAAGGTAGGCCCTCTGCACAGACACGAGGTCTATGCCTAGTGCAGTGACGTGCACACACTGCTTAGCAGCGCACTGGAGAACACTGATGTGTCTTGGTGCTGTTCATGTCAGAAGCCTGCAGTGTATTGGAATAGAATGCAAGCTGTTGACTCTCAGCCAGAGCTCTGATTATTCCCACTGGACTTGTCAGTGCTACTGGTAACGCCTGTCTCACCCAGGCCTCTGCTTCCCTCTTGTCTTTTTTAAAAAAAAAAAAAATATATATATATATATATGTATATATATATATTTATATATATTTATATATATATATATAATATATATATACATATATATATATTATTGTCCATAATGAGTTACATTATTTAGTGGGCAAACAATGAGTTGTTATTCCCAATTCCCCGATGCTCCCCTCCCCCATCCCCAACCAGCTGGATATCCTCCTCCGTGGGTCGTCTGGATCAGTCCTTGTGGCAGGGGACTATGGATAGCCTAGTACTCAGCCTGGTTCTCCTGGCCCAAGTGTGTTGTTACTGAGGGGTGCCATGCCTCTGGATCATCTCCCCCACCACGGCTCTCACAATCTTTCCGCCCCTCTTCCGCTCAGTTCCCTGAGTCGTGGTCCCTCTTGTCTTTACCCTGACCAGGTGAGGGTATGATTGGGTCTGCCTGCAGTAGTGCAGTAACCTTGGAATTGTTTCCTGGCAATTCCACCCTTATCCTAAGACCATGGTCCACTTCCCCAGCAAGATCAAAACCTGTGAACAATTCAGATACAAGCCTGTGAACCCTTCACCTATTCGGATTGCTGAAAGGTTGAAAAAAAGCTCACGCCTTTAATCCCAGCACTTGGGAGGCCAAGGAGAAGGATTGCTGTGAGTTTGAGGCCAGCCTGAGAGTACATAGCAAATTCCAGGTCAGCCTGGGCTAGAGCGAGACCCTACCTCAAAAAAAAAAAAAAAAAGCCTTCATTCCTCTATGTATATTCTGAATTGCTATTTGCCCCATCCACTCTGACTCAGATTAGCCTTTTGTTTCCCATATTTTACTGAGGTATGACTAATCTATGATAAACTCTACATATATGAAATGTATTATTTGATAGGTTTTGGTGTTTATGTTTAGGCATCACAATCAAGATATCAAGATAGTTAACAAATCCACCACCCAGAACATTCTCTTCATGCCCTTTTATGTGTCCTCAAGAGGCAAAACTGTTTCCAAAGTATTTGTAACACCTTCCATTCCTGTAAGCACTCTGTGAAAGTTCCAGTTCCCCCTCCTCTTCACAGACATATATATTGTTAGTCATCTTCTCTTTTCACCATTGTAAGGGGGTGGGTATCATACAGATCAGCTTGAGCGTCATATGCAATCACACTAATCACTAATAAAGCCTAGCATCTCTCCATGCTCCTATTTTTCATTTGTATGTGTTCTTTGGAGATCTCTCTTCTCAAATCTCTTACCATTAGAAAAAATAGGCTCTTATTTGTTGGGTTTTAAGGGTTGTTACATATATCGTTTCTCTAGCAGCTACCCATTTTTGTTAGAACTTTGCCCCCAGTTTGTGAAATGGCATCTTTCTTCAGTAAAGTTTCTTTTCTCAATTGTGGGGAATTGAACTCAGGGCCTCATACATAGTAAGCAAGCACATACCACTGAGCTCTAGCACTTCGCTCTGGAGTCTGGGGGACTCTAAGCTCTATCACCGAACTCAGGGAGTCTGTAGACTCGGCTTCAGTTTCTTCTGCTAGTGTCCTGTCCTGGAAACCACTTCCCAGAATGAAGCTGGGGCGTGGAAAGACTTGATTCATTTGTCTCTTGTCTTTCTGCTATCATCTTCACGACCTGAAGTCCAAGGTCTTGGATTGTTTGGTGTTTGTTTGGGAGTGACAGGGCCTCACTATGTGGCTGAGACTAGCTTTTTAAAAATTATTAAAATAAAAAACCTTTATTGTTAAAATGTACATATCTCACTACCTTGCATTCTTATCTTCCTCTCTATCCCCTTAACTCCTACTATCCCTTCTTCTTCTATATCTGTTGCTGGGCCCAGTAGTTAACAACAGTACGTAACAACAGCTGCTCTGAGGTCCTGAATACAAGAACCACTTTGCATCTTGGGGACAGCCTTCTAAAGCAGCCTCACCATCCTTTGGCTGTTTCTGAGTCTGGCTTTGAATCAGCTGTGTAAGCTATGCTGGCTTCAAACTAGTCATCCTCCTGCTTCAGCGCCCCAAGTGCCAGAACTTGTGCCCCAAGTGCTGCGCCAACCCCTGTCCTTTGGAAACTTGTTTAATGTACTTGGCCTGCTTTGTTTCACGGGAGCCTGCTGCTGCTGCTGCCTCTGCCTCTGGCTAGAATCAGGTTGCAGCAGAGCCAAGCATGCCTTGTGGATGGCCAGAGTACCTCTCCTTACCCTCTGCTTCCTGCCCCACCTCTCCCAGGACAACTCTTCCTCAGAGACACCATCCTGGGCCCAGTGTGTGGCAAATCCCCCTTCAGTCACCACAGAATCTATGGCTGTGCAGCATCTATCTGAATTCCTGATGGTCATTTGTTGCAGTTACCTTCTCCTCGCTGGGACAAAACACCCAAAGAGAAGCAGCCTATGGAAGGCAAGGGTTTTATTGCAGTTTACAGTCTACAGGGGAAGTTTCATCATGGTGGAGAAAGCATGGCAGGAGCAGACAGCAGGGTGTCCCATCCTGTCCTATCATCTGGGTAGTAGTCTGAGTGAGCGAGCTCTGAACACCCAGTGGGCTGGACTCATAAACCTCAAGGTCTGCCCCCAGTGACACAGATGTCACTGTTATGACAAGATGGGAGGCCCAGCCTCTGCTCTGTGGAGCTTTCCCTGCCTCGGTGAAGCGACCCCTTGAGACTGTGAACTGAAACAAACCCTTTCCTTCCTGATGCTGCTTTTGGTCAAGTGTTTGGTTCCAGCAACCAGAAGGTAACTGAAATATCATTTATCTGTTGTTCTTCCCGCACCCCCCAAGCCTTTAAGTTAAACAATGGACTGGAGAGATGGCTCAGTGGTTAAGTTAAACAAGAGCTGGCTCTCATCTGTTTTATCTGCGGAGCTTGGTGCCCTGTGTCTCGCAGTGTAGGCACCCAGTAGACATTTGTTCAGTGTGACAATGAATGAATGGGGAAATGTACAGTTCTTTGTGTACAAAAGGTACTCATGTGTTTTATTTTCATATTGATTTCTCTCTGATTCAGATTCTGATAACCTATTAAAAATCCAGGATACTGTTCATTCATATAAAAGATTAATACAATGTAAAGATAGTGACTGTGAAGTACTTACAGGGAAACTGAAAACAATGGAAAACCAGGTTAGTGGACTAGAGAAGAAGCTGACAGAAGCAGAACATGATAAAGTTCAACAAGAACAAGAACTCTGCAATCTGAGGTATGGCATCACAGTTGTAAAGGCACGTTGGAGGGTTGAGGATGTGCTTCAGTGGTAGAGTGCTTCTCTGGCATGTACAGGGTCCCAGGTTCCATCCCTGTCACTGCACCAGGGAAAAGATTCAAATGCCCAGCTTGATGTGGTGGTGCATGTCTGTGATCCTAGCCCTCAGGAGCCTGAGGCAGGAGGATCTCAAATTTGTACCAGGCTAGGTTACATAGGGAGGCTGTAGCTCAGGAAAAAAAAAGAAAGAAAGAAAGTTTGAAATAATTACTTTATACAGATATGTTGGGAATTTTTTTAATGGCTGACTTATCTTCTGGGGGTGTGTTTTGGGGTAGAAAACTGTTTAGTCTTCTTGTTTAATTCCTGGTATTGATTTAGAACACAGCTCTGACCTCAAAGAGCATAAGAGATTGCTTGTTCTGGATCCAAATATGAGTGACATTGGCTTGTGAACACAGATTTGGGTTATCCCAAATAGCATATTCCAATGTGGTATAAGCTTCATGAAGGTTTATAGTAAAAGAAAGACACGGGCTGAAGAGATGGCTTAGCGGTTAAAGTGTTTGCCTGCAATGCAGAAGGATACAAGTTCAATTCCCCAGTGCCCATATAAAGCCAGATGCACAAGAGGGCGCATGTGTCTGGGATTCATTTGCAGTGGCTGGAAGCCCTGGTGCTCCTATTCTCTCTGTTTCTCTGTCTGCCTCTCTCTCTCTCTCTCTATCTCTCTCTCTCAAATAAATAAATAAAAATGTTTTAAAAAAAAAGAAAGACACAAATCAAGGTGTTTTAAAAATACACTGATGGGAACATTAAGTAGGTAGGTCACAGCAAAGGGAGGAAGTCTCTGCTATAGGCTCTAGATGTTTCGTGATGACATTCTTAGTTGGTTAGGTTGTTGGAAGCTATGGGTCTGTTTGCACAGTCTGAAAATCATTTTACCTGATAGTCACAAGGGTGTTAGGTCAAACACAGAGTGCGCAGGAAGTGATTATTAAGGAGCCCAAGATAAATTGACTCTAGACCTGTCCACAGTCACAGAGGTTCTATGTAGAATCTTTAACACAGGTATGGGCTTTTTTTTTTTTTTTTTGCTGACGACTTCGGGTCACATTGAAGATAATATAAGAAAGCATTAACTGTGACTATTTCAAATAATTAACAGCATACTCTGAGGAAGGGTGGGAAGGGGATCATAATGGTTTATTGTCTATAATTATGGAGGCTATCAATAAAGTTTAAAAAAGAATACTAGTCCAAATCACAATTTTAATGGCTATATAGAAATCTATTTATTAAATAGAATGTTGGCTTGTTTGCTTTTATTTTTGCATTATAATTAATGCTGCATGAAACATGTAAATCATTTTCAATATTTCTAAAGATTTCAAATAAATTTTTAATATATAATTGTTTGGCTGAACCATAAGAACTTTTTAAAGATATTTGATTAAATTTTCCAAATCATTCTCAAGAAAGTTTGCAGTAATATCCAGTTTCACCAGAAGAGTATGAGATGGCCATTTTATTCTAACAAGAAAAAAATAATTAAAACATATATTCAGCTTTTTGATTCTTTGGTGGTGGTAGGGATCAAACCCAGGACCTTGTATATGCTTGGAAAGCATTCTACCACTGAACTACAGCTCCATTCTTAACATGCTTAAATAAAAAATAAAGTGGAATGTGCTTACCAGTTTATTCAATGTCTCTCCATATATTGGTAAATTAACTCAAATTTCTATGTTCAAAAAAGGTGGTACTCTTTATCGTCTAATTGTTAATTTCTATCTTTGTTCAAAAGATATATATTAAATGGAGCTGGAGAGATTGCTAAGTGGTTAAGGCACTTGCCTGAAAAATCTAACAACCAAAGGTTGATCCCCAGTACCCACGTAAAGCCAGATGCACACAGTGATGCATGCATTGGGAGTTCATTTGCAGTGGTAGAGGCCCTGGCACACCCATTCTTTCTGTCTTTCTGTCTCACTCTGCTTGTAAATAATAAAAATTTTAAAAAGATATATTTTAAATTGTATGAAATTAATAATAAATAAGATATGTTAGTTACCCAAGCTGTCGGATACAGAGCCTGGGCCCAATGCAGCCCTAACAAGCTAGTTTCAGCCATCCATCCTCAATGGCCAATGTAACAGATAAGTAATAGTAAACAGAGAAAGGAGATTTATTCAATGTGGCCACCAGAAAAGAGGTCTGGTGACCCTGTCCAAGTCCATCTTTGAAGTTCTGATAGGGGACTTGGGTTTGAGAACAGAAAGCTCTGGTCAAGGTATGATCCAGCCAAGGGTCAAGGTATGACCCATTGCTGTCTCAGCTCTAGTCTCTCGTGCAAGGTGGTTTATGTGAAACCTCTTCCTGAGACAAGTTCTTCCTCCGGATGGCTCAGACTTCATTCAGCCTTTTCCTGCTCCCAGCACAAGAATCCCAGGGAAATTCCGATTTCTTTAGAATCCTTGTTTCAGTCATCTGATGGCCAGAGGGAGGGCACAAGTGCCAAGATGGCTCATGTTGAAATGTCACCAAAAACAGTTATGAAAAGTGGAGCCACAGATGATACCAATTAGCCTTAAACTATAGAAATGTATTATAGTATGCAATAATGTGTTATAAAAATAATTGGAGAAACTTTTACAATGTAAATATGTTTAAGGATACCTGTAAAATCTCGTGAAGGTAACATTTCTAGTAAATTTAAGAACTTATTTATAAATAATAACTTTTTAAAGTTAACTTAAAACTGTTGATTCAATCATGACTGTAGAAAATAAGTTATACTTTTCACTTTGAGTTCCTTTTCCGTGATTGAGATAAAAAATTAAAAACAAGAGAACTAGAAAGAAAATAAAAACACTCAGGAACTTAGAAACTTCATTAGCATGACAAATTGACTTCATTAACATACCAAATTAACAAGTGATGAGACTGATCACCAAATAAACATGGTATTTTTTCACAAAATTAATTTTAAGAGAAGCATATTTAACTGCAGATTTGCCTTAAAACAAGAAGAGGAGAGGAGAAAAAGTGCTGAGTGGATTTGTGCAAAGATGAAGGAGCAGTTAAGGGAAAAAGCAGAGCAATGGAGTCAGGAAGTTGAAAAGAAAGAACAACTCGACCTTCGTGCGAGGGAACTGGATGTGGAACTGAAGACTGTAAGAAGTGAGTTCAATCAGGTGAGTTCATCTTCAGTAAAAGAAAGAAAGAAAGAAGTATACCACGGGCTAGACAGATGACTCAGTGGTTAAAGGTTGGAAGCCTGCAGGTTCGGGTTAGATTCCCCAGTACCCATGGAAGCCAGAGGAACAAAGTGGCTCCTGCATCAAGAGTTCCTTTGCAGTGACAGGAGGAGTTGGTGCACCCATTCCCCCCCCCTCTCCCTGCTTGCATGGAAATAAAAATTTTAAAAATCATATTCCTACGTCACCAATATTGCTTATCCCTTCAAATATATAGATGTAATCATATATTACTTAATGACAAGGCCATAATCTGAGAGAAATACATTTAACAATATTATAATTGTGCAAACATCAAAAGTGTACACTTACATAAATGTAGCATGTGTCTATATATTTAGCATGAAACCCAGCCAATATAATGTGACAGAGCCTCTGTGTGCTATCATGTGGTCCATGACTGTTTAAATCAAAATATTGTCAGCCAAGCATGGTGACACACACCTTTAATCCCATCACTTGGGAGGCAGAGGTCTTAGGGGCGCTGTGAGTTCAAGGCCAGCTGAGAACTACAGAATGAGTTCCCAGTCATCCTGGACTAGAGTGAAAAAACAAAAAGCAGCTAGGACAGACTGAGGTCTTAGTGACCATAACCCCATTGAGGAGGACCCCCAGGTTCACGGGAGGAGGGGTGAGGGAATAAAAGAGTATAACCTATTATAAGATATATAAAATAAAACTTAAAATTTAAAATATATTGTTTTACCCTAAAAATACATTAGAAAATTTAAAGATAAAAGGACTTACTGTAGACCTTAACATATAATAGCTGCTCAGGACATATTTCCTGAATGAGTAGAAGGTAAGTGGAGTTTAATTACTATCATAAATGTTAATTTTGGCATTTTTTTATTAAAATGCAGTCTAGAGAGCTTTGAAATTTTAATTAAACAGGTTAAATATTTTATAAAGAAATTTTACTTCACAATACTATGTCTGTCTATACTTGAGAAATTTGTTGCTTTGATAAATTAAGCATCATTTATGCAATTTAAATTTGAGTAACTCATGTGGAGACAGGTCCTTGTGCTTTTAATAGGCAGCTATTTTAAGACCTTAATTAAGTTTTAGACTCTGCTCTCCACTATAAGAATAAAATTTCACCAAATGTATGCCTAGGGTTTAAAGGAACAGAAAGACATCCAGAGGCAACTTTTCCAAGAACAGAATGCGAGAATCTTACAGGATGAGATTCTGGCAAAACATCTGGACAAGCAGAAGCAGCTAGAAATGGCACAAGAGAAAATTAGTTCTGAGGTATTTTCTTTAGTCATTTTCAAATACGTGTGTATGTTTTCAAAACCAACTAAATGATTCCTGGGAAGTAAAGAGAATGTTTCGAAACTCAGATGGGTATATGTGTTTCACATGCTTTGGGTGTGAGAGTAGCTTTTTAAGATCGTTAAAGTAATGTTAATTCAAGTTGTCTGCAGCAGGTGAGTAGTGGTATTTACAACAGCCTCATCCAACGAAAGGCTTGTAGTGTCTTTCACAAGAGTTCATTTTTCCATGATCACTAAACCCTTTCTACTAACAATAGAAGGTCTGCTTTTGTTAAGTTCAATGACCCCCTGAAGACAGACCACCAGAGACACCAGAGACTCGAGTCAGAGCAAATGTAAGGGTCGCTTTATTCAGGCAGGTTCAAACCTGGACCACAGCCACACAGCCAAGTAGCTAGGTGGGAACTGCGGCCCCGAGCATCTAAACCGAAACCTTTTTAAAGGTTGAAGCAAACATTCCTTAGGGTTCACATGAGTTCTTATCTTTAATGACTATATTTTTGGGTCTGGGGGTGAGGGTCAGGGTATGCCTGCGGAAGCATGTGTACAGAAGCAAATAAGCAGTTAAACTAAGGATGGATATGGATATTTGTTTGATCTGACTAGGACATCTGTTTGACCAGATGTCCTATGCTCGATCATTCTTTTCTTCCCACACTCCTATAGCATAGGCATTCTCACAAAAAACAGAAAATAGCCATTAGACTTCAACTCCTACTTGACTCCTATCCGTTAATTGTACATCTGGTATTTTCCTTGGGACCTATAGCTCGGCCACTTTCCCAGGCTAAAGATAGAAGTTTGAACTAAGCATCTTGTACTTGGCTATTCTCTATTCTATTTTACAAGAATCTCCATTTCTTTATTTTAACCATGCTTTAAATTTTACAATTATATTTCACCCTCACACTTTGAGGGAATGATTTCATCTTCCTGATACATTGATGTGGAGGTTTATTCCTTCCTTCCAAATGTGTAGCCAGCAGACATTATATTTTGGGTGTCATTTTCTTCCTTCTAAGAAGAGTAACGGTTGCTCCAAGTCTCTACTTCAGGACAAAGGGCTCATGCAAACAGGGACGTTCTCATATGTGCTTAGGTCAGTGCTCCACCACTGAGCTTCACCCCAGAACAAAGGCTTTTGTTGTCTTGTCATCTCTTCAGTGTTGGGCTGTGATCCAGGCCCTCTGGCACCCAGTGAAAAGCCGGGTGTGCCCTGCACACCTGTAATTCCAGTGTGGGGGGCGGGGGTTGAGACAGAAAACTCACTGGGGCTCACTGGCCAGCCAGCACTACCTACTTAAAAACGACAGCTCCACGCTCAGTGAGCGATTTGATCTCAAAGAAACAATTCAGAAAAGAATAGAGAAAAATAACTGATGGTCTACTCTGGCCTGGCCTCTGCATGCATGCACACAGGGTGTGTACAACTGAGCACACATGTTTATACACTATATGCTCCCCCCCGCCACACACACACATTTAGGAAATTTAAAAATAAAGGCCCCAATGGTGTTATATAGGTTGTGTGGTGGTTTGAACATGAATATATGTCCCCCCATAGCCTCAGGCGTTTTGAAGGTTAAGCTTCCAGCTTAAGTCTTCAGGAGCCTGCTGGAGGGGACATGTCACTGGGGGTGGCTCTGCATCCCAGCCCAAAGGTGTGGAGATAGCAGTTGAGCTCTGGCATTCCTGCTTGCTGCTTTTGGTGTGTGCTGGCTGTTTGCTTCGTCTGTCTGCTTGGATTTCTAAAAGGAAGCCATCTTCTTCTGCCATTAATAGAACTTCCCCTAGATCTGTAAGCCTGAAAATGAATCCCTTTCTCCCATAAACTGTGCTTGGTTGGATGTAGAGTTAACTGCAACAGGTGTAAAATGGGTTAATTTTGCAGTGAAGACTCAAAGGTAGCTATGTATAATCTGTGGGTGAAAGGGCACAAAACCAGGATGCACATATTTGTACTAGATTACTAGTAAAGCTTGTTTCCTTTGTTTTAGTTGCATCAAGTGCAGGCTCAGCATGCCGAGGCTCTACAATCCGCTGAGAAGATGCAAGATCCCATGCAGAAGTATAGTTTAAAGCATCATAAAAATCACTTGAGTATTTATAAAGCACATAATAGTGTGGTATGAGAATTACACTGCTATGATAATATATGTGAATCCAGGGGAGATTTTTATCTTGAAATGCATAAATTCAAACTTGAAATGAAGGTTTGGGAAGATACTCAGTGGTCAAAGCCCCTTGCTTGCAAAGCCTGCCAATCTGGGTTCAATTCTTTAATAACCACATAAAGCCAGATGCACAAAGTGGCACATGCGTCTGCAGTTTGTATGCAGTGGCAAGAGGTCCTGGAAGGCCCAGACTGTCTTTCCCACATGATTTGGGGGAGGTTTTTTTGAGGTAGGGTCTCACTCTAGCTCAGGCTGACCTGTAAGTCACTCTGTAGTCTCAGGTTGGCCTTGAACTCACAGGGATCCTCCTACTTCTGCCTTCCCAGTGCTGGGATTAAAGGCATATGCCACCATGCCCAGCTAAAAATATTTTTTTAAAAAACTTGAAATGTGAAAATTATGCTTGGGGATGCAGCTCAGCAGCAGTGCATACCATTCATATTCAAGGGCCTGGATTCCATCCCAGCACCACTAGAAATAAGAGTAATCGGAATAGTAGCTATAATAATAATGCACAATCTTTGTATATGGACCTAAATTCTGTACATTACCCACAATGACAGCTAGAGAAAAGGATGCATTTGCTGAATATGCTTCTTAATTTTTTTATGCTTCTTAAATTTTAAGTAAGTAATTACTCTTCCAGATATTTGTGTAGAGAAATTATATGATATTTTAAAAATTGGTGTGTGAGAATAATTATTTTAAAATATAGATTTGAATTTGAAAATCAAAAGCTAAAAGTCAAGATAACAAAGCAAGCAGAAAAAATCGAACAGTTAAAGAAAAACCTGCTAAGTACAAATTTGGTAAGTCTTTCTCTTATTTCTTGTAATAATAAAAGAAGCGTTTTATTTCTCTGCTATTAGGAATGCTTTAGAACAATTTTATATTGATGAATGTACTTATATTCATACAAATACCAGTAATTACCACTATTACCTCTACTACAGGCTGTCTTCTTTCTAGCTGTTGACTGAATTTATAAAATTAATGATTTGGTAGTAAGATTTCAAACAAAAAGCAATGTCAGCATACTGTATTTTGGCTTTCTATTCCTCTACTGAAGGCCATGTGGGTTTCTTGCACCTTTCGGCTCTGCTTAGTAGGGCTGCATTGGACATTGCTCTGCAACCACCTGCTTCTCCCCGCTGATCATTCAAAACAGCTTTTAAAATTATACTGAACTTCAGTAATTATTATCTCATCTAGAATTCTGAATATCTTTTAATATAAGCCTTCTTCAGTAAGATTTTGAGGCTAAATTACTTATCATTTGTATTCCTCATCAAGAATGGGAAGTAGGTCATTACACAAGCATTGTTCCAAATGGAATGTGCTTTACTCTTTGGATTTAAAATGTGTTTTTATTTTTTTATTTGCAGGAAGAGAGAGAGACAGAGAGAGAGACAGAGAGAGAGACAGAGAGAGAGAGACAGAGAGAGAGAGACACTCCAGGGCCTCTTGTCACTACAAATGACCTGCACACACACCTTTGTGCAGCTGGCTTGATGTGAGCGCTGAGGAATCAGTCAACAAGTGCCTTTAACCTCCACACCGTCTCTCCAGGCCTGCTCTTTGGATTTTAAAAAAGAAAGGAGATGCCAGTAGAAACACTGCTTGCTTTTCTACGACCTGACAGAGAACCTAGTGTTGCTGGAATTACAGGCTCAAAAACTATTTTTTTTCTGTTCACTTTGTTAGTGACCAAACATAGAAGGCACCTTCAGGGGAAGACTCCATACAGGTTCACACATCTTCAAAATAGCTTTTCCTTCATGTTCAGCTGAAACTTTCTGGTGCAAGCTGAGCATTGCCAGAGACATTTCTTGTTGCTTTAATCTCTTACATATGTGCTCTGAGACTTTGAGCTAAGCATGGACAAAATACAACTCTACTCTCATTTCTTTTTAAATTATCACCTCACAGGCTGGGGACATGTCTCAGCAGTTAAACCCACTTGTGTGCAAACCTACGGCACAGGTTCTATTCCTCAGGACCCATGTAAAGCCAAGTGCGCAAAGTGGCACATGCATCTGGAGTTTGTTTGCAGTGGCTAGAGGCCCTGGCATGCCCATTTTCTCCCTCTCTCTCTCTCTCTCTCTCTCTCTCTCTGTCTCCTCACAAGTAAATAAATAAAATATTTTAAAACAATCAAATAACATAACTAATTATGACCTTAAACTGATCACACTTAAGGGATTGGTCCACCCCTGTATGCATATGTTTTATGCCTCCCCACCCCCCCCAATACAATCTTGCTTCCTTCGTCCTTTGTTAGGGGAGAGCATTGGCTTTGGAAACAACTCCTGTGACCTCTTGTCTGCTACAAGTAGCACATTTTTCTCTGTACTTATTTTGGCTTTGTACTCAACAAGATGCAAACCCATTGAATTTGGTTATAACCTGTGTACATTCACTATTCAAAGATTTAATGGTTCAATCCCCGACAAAATGAATGTGTAATTCAGTCTGTCAATATACTCATATATGTTAAATGTTTCAGCGGTTTCATTTTTCTTTCAATGACAGCAACTCACATTTTGCACCCATATCTGTCCCAGTTTTTTGTTCTTTTTTCTTTCTTTTTTTTTTTTTTTTTTTTTTTTTTTTTTTTGAGGTAGGGTTGTGCTTTAGCCCAGGCTGACCTGGAATTCACTATGTAGTCTCAGGATGGCCTCGAACTCACAGCAATCCTCCTACCTCTGCCTCCCGAGTGCTGGGATTAAAGGTGTGCACCACCACGCCTGGCAGGGGAACCAATTATTGATGAGGGTGTATAAAATTCCACATGATGTTTCTAAAATTTCTTCAAAAAGTGAAAATAGGGAAAAGTAGTAAAAGGCTTTCTACTAAGAGATAAATTCATGTTAAGACAGAGTCATAGGCAAATAAAGCCAAAGACCGAGTGTCTGTAACAATGAGTCCTGGTGATCTTGACTTTGTCGACTAGTAGCTCACTGAAGCACATGGTGAGAATTGGCTATAGATGTATGTCAAATGCAACTGCTGTGTTTTCAGTTAGACTCTTCTCAGCACACTTTCCTGATTACCAAAGCATGCTCTTATTTTATCCATACAGAATGAGGACCTAACAGCAAAGCTGGAAACCACACTTTCAAAATGTTCACATCTAGATAAAGAAAATCAGATTCTTCAGCAGGAGCTATCGGTTATGAACAGCTCAAAAAAGAAATGTGAAAAACTGAGGAAGCGTACAAAGAAATTGGAACGAGAAGTAGCTAACCTCCAAAGTTACATGGAAAACAATATGATAGACTGTAGTCAAATAGAGCAATATAAGTTGGAGTTTGAAGAGCAAACAAAACAAGATTTATTAGAAAAGTTGCAAGAAGTCAATCTATTTTTAAAGGTTTATTATATCTTTAAATTATTTTCACTGCAAGTTATATTTTGGATGTATCTATTGTGTGAATTTCCTCTACTTGTAGCAATTTGATGTCTTGGAAGGAAGATGATGTCTGTTTCTCCTTTTAAATATTTCTATTACCATCTTTATAATTGACCATTCAAAATGATTTCCATTTGAGAATTACTTGATATTTAATTCTAGCCAACAAGACAGGAGGGAAAGGATGTTGTAAAAATTATATTTATAATATTTTAGAATTGTACTTAAGATACCTTGATGAATTGTTTAAAATTGTGAATTGATGTATTATCAGTTTACATAAAAATATATCATGATTAATAATTACATAATCACTACATAATAAATCATGATTAATGTGTGTACTAACCTAAGAACAATTCTGAGCTGAGGCCATTGCTTGGTGGTACAGCTGGTGCTTCTCGTACATCACAAAAAAATAGTAATAGTAATAAAGAGAAATAATTCAAAGTTTATAATAATTCAAGTTTCATGTAGCTAATAGTAATGGTAAATATGTTGAAAGATACTCTAATATCTTTTTCATGTATTTAAAATCACTCTTTGGGCCGAGCGTGGTGGGGCACACCTTTAATCCCAGCACTTCCCAGGGCTGAGGTAAGAGGATCACTCTGAGTTCGAGGCCGGCTTGAGACTAATTGCAGGTCAGCCTCGGCTACATTGAGACCCTATCTCGAAAAACCAAAATAAATAAACAAATGAATCACTCTTTGAATGATTCAAAACTACAGGAAATAAATGCATGATAATTATTTGGGTTATAATTATTTTTAAAACATATCCTTTTAATTTGTCTTAGACACAAGCCACTTATCAGGAAAAGGCAGAGAAGTTAATATGCAAAGAAAGTGCTTCGCTAAGAAGTCAGATGGAGCTCAGGATAAAAGGTCTGGAATCTGAACTCTTTAAAATGAAAAGCCAAGTCGATGCTGATCAGATAGCAGTTGACAACTATAAGCAACTCTACCTAGAGGAAGTCAAACTTAGAAAATCATTATCAAATAAACTAAGCAAGTAAGTCAAAATATCACAGAAGATAAATGAGCTCATTCATTTGTTTCATTGCATATTTTTTAGAGAGACGGGTTGTGGAGATTAGTGGGATTTGGAAAAGTAACTAGAGAATATAAATGTAGCTCGGTTGTCGAGTCCTGACCTAGCATGCACAGGGCCCTGGCTTCAAACCGTAGCACCACTAAAAAGAATTGTTTTAAAGGAAAAGATAATTTGGTTTTGGAAAAATAATGTCAGCAAATGAATTTACCATTAGTAACTTCATCCATGTTAATTTAGATGTCTTCCTCTTCCTTTGTTCTATGCCTTTTTTTCTCTCAATATTCCCATGTACTGAACCTGGTATGCTTGTCTTTTAACTAAGTTTTTCAAATTAATATTTATTTACTTATTTGCATGTGTTGGCGGGAGGCTAACATGAGGATTATGGGAAGCGTAATTCCTTGTTCATCATAAAGAGCTGGAAGACAGAAAGGGCAGGTGGCACCTGTCTAATGACCTCAGGGCTTTCCCAGGTGGCTTGGTTGTTCTTGGTTCCAGCTTAGCCATACATATCATTCTCCCTTGGAAGTTGCTTCTTTGTGTTTTTCCTCAATGCCAAATGCTTCATTTCTCCCAGAAAATGGGTAGAGTGTCCAGATACATGAAAATGTCTTTAAGTGATGGTTTTTGAAAGCTTTAAACCAATTTACCAAACACAAATATTTCTAGCTCTTGGCTGTCTTGTTTTTAACTTATATACTTAAGGAGTAAAATAAGATGTTTCACCATTCATACAGAATGAAGTAGCTGCTGTAGTCAGACAAACTAACATACCTATCATCTCTCTTTATATGAATCAAGAATCTTATAAACAGAAGACTTCCAGAGTTACCTGTTAAGCCATGTTTTATTGACAGACATTTCTCTCCTGCCCACTTTGCTAACTAAGAATCTTCCCTAGAAAGACATGAACTTGGAGCTGGGGAGATGGCTCAGCAGTTAAAGGCATTTGCTTGAAGTACATACACTTCCTTAGAACAATTTAAAACCTGAACTTGGATACAGTATGCTCTGACATATTTTGGAGCATAAGATACTGTTTAATGGGAAACTCCGTTTACTGTTTTGCAATGTGATTTAGGATTCATTCAGGAAACGTGTAATATGAATTATCTGTCTTTTGCAATCTTCACAGGACAGATGCGTGTCTAGCAGAGGTCATGACAAAACTTCTCCTGGTGAGACAGCAGAAATCGTCACATCATAGCACCCTTAATACAAGACCTGCCCCAAAGCCCATGTTCACAGGAGACCTTAGTAATACAGTTTTCATTCCAAGAAGTTTTTCTGGAAGTTTTTCAAGAGAAAACTTAGTGGATCCTATCTCAAATCTATGGCCTTCAATTGACATCATGCACAACTACAAGACCATGGTTAGTCAAATTACCTTTTTCCTCCCCTTTGGAATTTATTTCTGCTATAATTCTTGTTTGTAAGTAAGTGAAATACCAAGCTGTTTAGTTGGCTTCTGCATGTTAACTGAAATTCACAGTAACCCATGTTCATAAAGAAAGAAAACAAATTTGAAAGGTTCCGAAGCTCTCATTTTCAAGGGTTACTCATTTGTTAATTTGATTTGGCAAGTGTAATGAAATTGATAGATTTTCACCTTCTTGTTTTGAGAACTTAATCATGGCCATAGTCCCACTGAGTTATACTACTATGTTCCCTCTCCCCCATGAACACCTGGGAGATGAAAGACCCATTAGTGTGACAAGAAAAGAAACCTGCCTGCCTGGCATGAGATGAGTCACCTCTGTCACTTCTGTCACAGCCCAGGAAACATTACCAAGAAAGGGGCTGATTAAATCTGAGTGCTACTGTCATTGTTAGTCTGAGCACCTCCTCCAGGGAGATGGAAATAGACACAGCAACTGATGGCTACAGTCACGACCCCATAGTGAATATCAATAACCAACCCCACTGAGAAGGGCTCTCAGTGGAAGACCAATATATAATGTATTCACACTGTAAAGCTAATAGTAATAAAAAAAAAAAGATGACGAAGATCCCTGACTTTGGCAGGCATGTTATAAGTCACCTTTAGTGTTGAGCTCTCTGCATCCTGTGACTTTGTTTTGACGGATCTTGGTTCTGCCTGGTATTCACTGCCGTATGGAAAAAGCAGATTCTCCAGCCCGAGTGAGAACAGCATGGATAAAAAGGGGATAGATGAGCACAGTCATTTCAAAGACTTTGTGATGGGCAGGCATACCCTCTCTTCTTTGCCAAAGAACAATGGGGGGTTTTCTCTAGAGGCTATGACCTCCTTATCCATAGGATTCTGGTTCTCAGTACCAGCCATGAATTCCCTCCCAGTGAGCGGACCTCATATATAATCAGAGAAAAGTTGATTACCCCATAGCCTGTGTGCCATGATTACACAGGTGTGTACATCTTGCCTAGCTGATTGCTTTTGTAGCTCGCAGGATCTCCTACTTGTTCACAGTGATGGTGACCATTTTTCCCCAGCAGCTCACAGAACACTTTCAGCACTATGAGGCGTTAGCCAGCAGGGAGCTGGCTTCCTTCTCAATTCCAGTATGATCTCTCCATGTACTGTGAACACAGCGGGTGATGTCTTTAGCAATTGGTTCTTACCATTTAGCTCTGATGGGTAACCAAGTGTTTTGGCAATAGCCTGCCTTGCTTTGGGGATCTCATGGGCCTCCCTGACAATCAGTTTTGTGGGGGTGGGGAGTGTAATCCAGTTCTGGCACAAGAATTTACCAGCCAAAGCCTATGGTTTTGGGATTAAGCTTTCTCCACTCCATTACAGAGCACTTTGCCTAGACAATCCCCCTCTTTTGACCCTGCTCTTATTAAGAGTTATATCTTTTAATTACCTAATCAGGAGAAAGGTTTCTATGGTACTGATTCATGCTGTCATTAGTTTTGTGTAATTACTCTGCCACCCTTCATTACCCCTGTCCTTCTCCAAGACACTTCTGATCCCTGTATTCTGTCCCTCCTCTTGTCTGCAAACTGTCTTTTCCTCTCGTTCCTCCCTGCTTGCACTCTCCTAGCCACGTTCTAGTTCTTGCCGATACTTCACCTTCTTAAAAAGCTTATTACTATTTCCCAAAGTGAATCTGACTGCCTCAAACTAAAGGTGAACTATGGCATGCATTAGTGTCCCTGTAAATTTTTATAGTTTGGCTGTGTTTCCTGCTACTTAGTTTAACTGAACCATTCCTAATTATCTAAACATAAATTGCTGTGATCAGCTTTTTCATTGCTGTGACAAAGATCCCAACCAAAAGCAGCTTGTGGTGGAATGGATTTATTTGCCTTACAGACTCACGGGAAGCTCCATGATGGCAGGGAAAAAATGGCATGAGCAGAGGGTGGACATCAGTTCCAACACAGCACTGTAAACAGCAGAAGGAAGGTGTGCCATACACTGGCAAGGGAAAGTCAGATATATCCCTCATATGCCTGCCCCCAACAACACACCTCCAACAAGGTTCTAATTTCAAAACTGCCATCAGCTGGGGTACAAGCATTCAGAACACATTAAGTTTATGGGGGACACCTTAATCAAACTACTACATAAGTGAATGATGTTCAAACACTTAACCAAAAATGCATGCTAACCTAAAAGAATCTGAGAATGGATATTTTTATGAATTAAATAAACATATAACACTAAAAATGATTAATTGCTATTTTTGAATTTAAGTTTTGCTATTTGTTGCAGTTACATTCTCATTGCTGAGACAAACACCTGACCAGAAGCAGTTTATGGAAGGAAAGGATTTACTTCAGGCTTACAGATTCTAGGGGAAGCTTCATCATGGCAAAAGAAACTAGCTCACTTTATCATATATCCATAGAAAAGAGAGGAAAAAAACAGAGTTCAAGCTGGCTCAGAACACACCTTAGGACTGGACTCAATATCCATCCTCAGTGACACACCTCCTCCAAAGTACCTGAGGCTATGGAGAATATTTTTAATCAAAACACACCACCATTTTTTTTATTTCATTTTGTGTGTGTGTGTGTGTGTGTGTGTGTGTGTGTGTGTGTGTGTGTGTACACGTAGGTAGTCTTGCTACTGTAAATGAATCCAGACACATGAGCCACTTGTGTCCAGCTTAATGTAAGTGACTAGGAAATGAACCCTATGCTGGCAGGCTTTGCAAGTAAGTAACTTTAATAGCTAAGCCATCTCTCCAGTCCTGGATTTCTCCATTTTATTAAGAATATATACTTTTGTGTGTATGTGTATTCAGCTAAGTGTAGGTGCACATGTGTGTGAAGATGTGTGTACGTGTGCATGACATGCAGCTGGAGGCCAAAGGTGGACATGGGGTGTTTTCCCAGTCATTTTCCACCTAATTCTTTTAGTCAGGGTCTCTCTCTGAACCTAGATCTCACCTATTTGGCTAGACTATGTAGCCAGTGAGCCACAGGGATTCTCTGTCTATACCTCCCTAGCACTGGGATTATAGGTATACACTACCATGCCTGGCATTTTATGTGGGTTCTGAGAATCTGAACTCTAGTTTAATACTTGTACAGCAAGTGCTTACTTTACCCACTACGTCATCTCCCCGGCCCTGACAATATATACATGTTTTACTTGTAGTATCTATTTCTTAATTTTTATAAACATATTTATTGCTGCACACTCTTTATTGCAACTATTAATGCTGACTGAGCCATCTCAACAACCTGCATCTTATCCACATATTGAACTGATTTTCTACTTCATTCATTTGCTTATATGTTTCCTCTCAGAAGTAATTGATCATTTCTAAATTGTTGGAATTCAAAATGAAACTTTTTTTTTTTTTTTTTTTGGTTTTTCAAGGTAGGGTCTCGCTCTAGCCCAGGCTGACCTGTAATTCACTATGTTGTCTCAGGGTGGCCTTGAACTCACGGCAATCTTCCTACCTCTGCCTCCCGAGTGCTGGGATTAAAGGCGTGCGCCACCAAACCTGGCTAAAATTGAACTTTTAATCTACTCTGCACTTGTATTACTGGCACAGTGTTAATCCCCATCAGTATATACATTTCCATAGTCATATATATGCTCTCTTCATATATTTTCTGCTGTTCTGTTCTTTTTAAAAGGATAACACACTGGCCATAGTTTTATCTCTGCTGCCTTTACACATAGTAGAGGCAGAATTCTTTTCTAATTCCTCCTTGTTTTCTCTTTAGATAGGAAAAGTCCATTCTCCCTTTCAAGTTTAAACTCCTTTGATGATAAGTGCTTAGAAACAATCCCCAGATAGACTGTCTTTAAGCTCCCTAATTAGTTACCTGCTACCCAAGCTTTTTACCTATATATAACCTTGACAGTTGAATAGGTATGCCTATCCTGAGATACACTCACTTTAAGTTCCAAAATTAGCCACCTGCTACAAAAACTTTTTACCTATAACCTTGAAAATAAATAGATGTTGTGGTGGTTTGAATCAGATGTTTCCCCATAAACTCATGTGCTCTGAATTGTTTGGTCCCTAGCTGATGGCAATTTGGGAGGTGGAGCCTTGCTGGAGGAGATGTGTTGTTGGGGCCAACTTGGGGGTGTTATAGCCAGTTCCCCCTTGTTACAATTTGTTTACTCTCCTGCTACTGTGTTCCACATGCTGAAGCAGAGGTGATGTTAAGTCTCTACTCAGACCATTCTTTCCCCTGCCATCATAAAGCTTCCTCTCAAGACTGTAAACTAAAATAAAAACTTTCCTTCCATCATCTGATTTTGGTCAGGTGCTTTGTCCCAGCAACACGAAGATAACTACAAAAAGTACAACAGGTGTACTTTCTTTAATAAAAAGGCAAGCACTCCTCTGGGCTGTGTGCTTCTCTGCCTGAAGTTTCCACATTGCAAGGCAGCTCAAAGACAATTATGTTTGACTGAAAAATCTATTATCTGTAACTGTCACTAAATTTACACTTTTCAATTCATTGTCCAACATTTCAGTGTCTTTGAATTTGGTGATTGAGAGGTTATAATCTTTGGGAGGCATCATGTTGCCTTGCTTTTCCATTTTTTTTAATGTTTCTATATTGTGATTTGCACTTATTTTGATTGGATATCTTGTCTCATTTTATTTGAGTACTTTTCTGTGTGCGTTCTACTCTTGAGGTCACAATCTCCAATAACACCTGGAGAAGAGGAAATGACGTGATAACAGCGGCAACACCAGACTGAACAATATGTAGAAATACACTGAACATCATTGAAAGCCAACTAATTCATCACCAATAGCCTAGAGAAGAAAATAGCAAAACTAGAATATGCTATGACATTAAAAATTCAAGTAAAAGTTGAAATTATGAATGAGTGAAAGAAAGGAAGAGGCAGACAGAGAAAAAGAAGCAACATTAAGTAAAAGAAAGGTAAAAGATAGAGAAGGATATTATGAAAACAGAGAAACAAGTAATATTTTTGAAAAATATCTAAACAGGATTAGATAAATGTTAGAAGAGGAATAAAAAATAAAACAATGAAAGGTTTAAAATTATTTTTAAAAAGCTGGTGTGTCACATCTGACTGACACAGTGGACATGCCACTCCCCAGCCCCAGCTATGGGAGGACTCCATGATCCATCCATTCTCCAGGTCTAATAACAAATCAGATTCTTTCCCGCCTACCTGAATCAAACACTATAAAGGTGAGGGCTGACCTGAGTCTCACTGGATTCTCCCCTCCTCCGTGTGTCCTTAACTTCCCCCGTGACTCGATCCCCAGCCGGCTCTGCCGCCATCTTTTAAGGCCTGCTTAGTCCTGGTCTCTCGGCTCTGTTTGTCTAATGGTCTCTGACTTGCCATGTGCCTATTCCCACGCCTCACGGGTTCACAGCCCCTCTAAATCTTGCCTTGAAGCTTTCCATGTGATCCCAGGATTCATTCTAATTTCACTTTCCAAGCCTTTAGCTTTCCACTTTTCTGAAATATGTTTTCCTCATAAAAACATTCTGGTCTTGCTTGCCAGGTCCCAATTCTCTTTAAATAAATTCCACAAATTGTGACTTCTCCCCAACTAAACTCAATAATTAAAAAAAAAAAAAGTGTGGTGGCACAAGCCTTTAATCCCAGCACTCAAGAGGAAAAGGCAAGAGGATCACTGTGAGTTCAAGGCCAGCCTGGGACTACAGAGAAAATTCTAGATCAGCCTGGGATAGAGAGTAAGACCCTACCTTAAAAAAAAAAGATTTTTAAAAAGGAAACATAAAAGGGAAAACAAAAAAGCACTGAAGTAGCCAGGTATGGTGACATGCACCTTTAATCTCAACCCTTGGGAGTTGGAGCTAGGAGGATAGTCTTGAGATAGAGGCAAGCCTGGGGTTATGGAATGAGTTCCAGATCATCCTGGGCTAGAGTGAGAAGCTGCCTGGAAAACAAGCAAAAAAGTCCTGAATCACCTTCTTTCTGGGTCCTCTTAACATGTGAGTCTAGCAAATTGGAGATTCTTTATCTCCTACCACTCAGGCTGGGGCTGACCCTGGACTAGTTGGCCAGAGCTGTCTTCCTTTTAGGAGCATTTCTTCTTTCACTCTGGGAGCTTCTGCTGGCCACCCTTGGCTTTGCAGTCTGTGGCTCAAGCAGGTTCTCCCATGCTCCTGAGATTCCCAGTTCATAAACCCTGTGTATCTTCCCAGTGCATTGAGGGTAAAGAACCCAAAAAGAACTCTGAGATCTATCTGTACAGGAGGCCAATCTCCTTGCTTTCAAAACTCACTCAGCAGTAAACATTCCCCTGAAGGGATGAGGCTGCACCTTCATATCCTCACTGGGAGCTTCAGAGTTTCCAGTCCTGCTAGCAGTGAGCCCCAAGGAAGGTGACCACACAAGTTGGACCACCTGCTGACCCCAAGTTTAGTCCATGAGAGTCTGTATTGTCCTCACTTCCTAGCCTCAGAGGGCTTCTGAGTTTACTTCAGATGAGCCTCCTGCTGGCTTCATTTCTTCCCTGCCCAGCCCCTCTGCACAACTCCTTACTGCAGCTCTATTTCAACCTGGGGCTGTGGCACATTGACCTCAGGCTCCCTCATATGTGATTTTATCTTTTTTATCAGGACCCCTGAGGGACCTAAATCTTAAACCAGTAGGTTCGCTCTCAAGATGATATGTCCCATCCCATCACAGCTGCGACTTGGGGGCTGACCAAGCTGACTTTTTTAAAACAATATTTTATTTATTCATTTTCAAGGAGAGAGAGAGAGAGAGAGAGAGAGAGAGAGAGAGAGAGAGAGAGAGAGAGAGAGAGAGAGCACACCAGGGCCACCACCTTGTGGGTCTGGCTTATGTGGGTCCTGGGGAATTGAATCTGGGGCCTTAGGCACTGGAGGCAAGAGCCTTAACCATGGACTTCTTGATAGCTGACCTCAGTGTGCTTTCCCTCTGGCTCTGCTCCTAGAAGCAACTAGCTGAGTCTTGGGTAAGCGACCCCAAGGGTTAATTTTCCTTCTTTCAGACTCTGCTCTGCAAAGCATCCAACCCACTCTTGGGCAAACAAATCCGAGAGTCAGTTTCTATAATTCCAGGGCTGTGCCCCTACTGCATGACATGGAGTAGCTTCTCCTCCACCCTCCTATCTGATAGTCTTAATTTTTAATTTTAGCGAAATAGGAATGGAACTTTACTTTTAGGGAAAAATTAAAGTGAAAAAGCTGATCAAATCTACATAGAGGGTAGAATATTACTAAGAATCACAAGAATACACTCAGCATAAAGTATGGATGGATTTGTTTAACCTTTGTATTGATAAGATGAAGGACTGCTCTTCTGAATCAATGTGAATTTATTTACTTAATTGATTAATTAATTTTTTTCAGACATGTCTCACTCTAACTCAAGCTGATCTGGAACTCATTCTATAGCTCCAGGCTGGCCTTGAACTCATGGTGTTCCCCCTACCTCAGCTTCCCAAGTACTATGACTAAAGGCATGTGCCACCATGCCCTGCTCAATGTGTATTTAATAGATCAAGACTAATAATTTCATCAGATTAAACAGCATTTTACATATATATTCTCTATTATTTAAGGAGGAATTTTATTTTACTCATTTGATTTAAAGTAATTCTCTAGCTAGGTCTAGTTTCTAAAAGTTTTATTTAAGGGCTACCTTTTACTTTTCTTTTTATAAACATTTCTAAATGAATGAGTGGATGTATAATTAACTTTTTTTGATTTTGTTTTTCCAAGATATGGTCTTGCTCTAGCCTAGGATGACCCGGAATTCACTATGTAGTCTCAGGGTCGCCTCAAACTCACAGCAATCCTCCTACCTCTGCCTCCAGAGTACTGGGATTAAAGACGTGCACCACACCTGGCCACTTAAAAATTTTAAGATAACATATTACTTTGTGTCCCAGCTGACCTGGATCTTGCTATGCATATATCCCAGGCTTCTCTGGAACACTTGACCCTCCTTCCTCAGTCTCCCATGTGCTGGAGTTCAGGTGTGAATCACCATAGCTGGCTTAAAAGCCACATTTAAAAAATTATTCATTTATTGTTAATAATTAGAAACACTGTATGAACAAGCCTTGTGTTGGTACCGCCATTTCCCTCCTCCCTGCCCCCAATCCAATCCACTGAGTGCCCTCCTCAGTGAGATTGCTGGAACAGTCCATGGGATGGAGGGCTATGAGTTGTACAAGCAGTAGTCAGTTTGTTTTGAGGGGGGAGGCAATGCCTCTGGATATTCTCCCCACCATGGCTCCTACAGTCTTTCTACAAAATTCCCTGAGCCATGGTGGGTGAGTTTTAAGTTTGCTTTACTATTGAGCTCTTAAGAGTCTCCAGGTTTCTTCTTTGGACTATTTTGAGTATCCTCAGTATCTGTCTCTATTGCCATTTCATAGGTTGTCTGACTTTCTGTGGAGGTAGCTCTCTTGCTCATATCACCATTTCTCAAAGGTTTTGTTTGGGCCCTAGATGAAGACTTAGGGGTGGTTCATCTCCTGCCTGGGTGTCAGCCATCATCCCATGTCTTGTTGGTGGAACTGAGTTGTCCATGGTTCTCACTGCCTTCTGAACAATACAAACAGAATCTCCAATGGAGAGTGAAATTCGTATAGGTTAAATGAAACAAACATCATCAACTTGGCAAGATTCTAATGGGTGTAGTCTCTGTAGGCCCATGGTTCGTGGGGCTTCACCTTGGAGTCCGGGTTCTTGAATTTGGCTTGGATCCCAATTCCAGGTAAGAGCTCCTTGCACTGAGAGGATCTCTTAGCCAATCAGAAAGCCATTGATTACCCACCTAGGTTAAACACCACTATTGCACAGATGAGCACTTCCTGCCTTGGTAGTCTCTGCAGTGTGCCCTGCTTTCTCCAAATATCGATAGGGCACATCTTTAAGTGATATATAATTCCTATGGTAATGTCTCTTTTTAACTGAAGCATTATTAACTGATTTCAGGTGCTGCAGGAGTGGGAACAGAGTGTAACTAGAGAACTAAGAAACGGTATGTTGGATGAATTAATTGATTTCTGAAATAAAATATAAATAAAAATATGTATCCCTTTGGCTAGGAATTTCTACATTAATATATTTCTTACACAAATCAAGTAAACGATGTAAACACATAAGCATTTCTTATAAAATATACTTATCTTTCATTCATTCTTGTTTCCGTGAATTTTAAAAATTACTTTGAAATTTCTACTTATTTGAACTTTTTTTAATTTTTCAAAGTTTCTTTATCCTTATCTGGCTCACTACTCCTCTTCACCTCTGCCTTCTCTATAAAACTGTCAGCCTTTACACTGAAATTATCCTTGGAAAACAAACACATATCCTTGAGTGTATGGCCAAGAAACCAAACCTCATCTAATAAAACTTAACCACGCTTTCATGTTTCATAAACTGTCACTTGACAAGTGCCATTTCAAAGCCTCCAGTCACTTATTTTCTTGTTGGTTTATCCTACAAAGGTAAACTCGGGAAAAACTTAACTTGCCTTAGCATGAACTGAAAATGCCCAGATCAGTTTGATTTTTAGCAGTTACACAACTTTCTTCCTGCTGCCCGCCCTGCTGTACACCTTTGCTCTCACTTCTAGCCAACCTGGACTACTTCTCATCCCACCAGGGTTCTTCCTCGCCTCGAGCTGTGTGCAAGATCTCCTTCTTTTGTTGTCCTTGTTTTCTTCTGCTCCTTCAAGTGTCAGTTTACATCACCTCCACCAAACAAAGCACACAACAGTGACACCTAAGTCCCTTCTATTTCACCAGTACTGTCCTGCTTTTTTAC
This sequence comes from Zapus hudsonius, assembly GCA_004024765.1. Classification (NCBI taxonomy): domain Eukaryota; kingdom Metazoa; phylum Chordata; class Mammalia; order Rodentia; family Dipodidae; genus Zapus; species Zapus hudsonius. The sequence continues at coordinate 144,735 of PVHP010000492.1, forward strand.
CTGCTACAATATCTGCGACCATAGATGAAAATTGTCTGCTCATCTGTTATTTAACATTGTGGTGTCTGGTTGTAGTAGATATATCACTCTCAACCTGTCATTCCTGTGTTTGTCATAGGACCTTAACACATAGTTGTTCAATAAGTAAATAAAAAATGGGCTGAAGAGATGGCTCAGCAGTTAAGGCACTTGCCTGCAAAGCCTAACGACCTGGGTTTGATTCCCCAGTAACCATGTAAAGCCAGGTGCACAAAGTAGAGCATGCATCTGGAGTCATTTGCAGCAGTGGGAGGCCTGGGGCACACACTCTCTGTGTAGCTGGGCATGGTGGCACATGCCTTTAATCCCAGCATCTGAGAGGCAGAAGATCATTGTGAGTTCAAGGTCTGTCTCCCTGAGAGTACATAGTGAATTCCAGGTCAGTCTGTGCTAGAGCCAGATCATACCTCAAAAAAAATTTTTTTAAATAAAAAACCAAAAAAATGGAGAGAGGGACCAGATGCTCTATTTATCCACATGAAAATCAATTCCGTGTATGGCTACTAGCAAATTATATTTAAAGTTATCTTGTATTATAGTCATACACGCATATTTTTGCTTTCATTAACACTGATACAATCCTCAACTTTTTAAAGACTAATTCATGCTTAGTGCACTATGAAGTCTTTGACAAAGAGAGTGTCATGGTTTGATCCAGGTGTCCCCCACAAACAAATGAATGTGTTCTGATAGGTCGATCCTCAGTTGATGGCAATTCGGGAATTAGAACCTCATTAGAGCTGTGTTGTTGGGGGTGGGCTTATGGGGGTTATAAGCCAGCTTCCCCTTGCCAGTGTTTGGCACACCTTCCTGCTGCTGTTTGCAGTACTGTGGCAGAGGTGATGTCCAGCCCTCTGCTCATGCCATCATTTTCCCTGCCAGAATGGAGTCTCCCCTCGAGTCCGTAAGCCAAATAACCCATTCCTCTACAAGCCGCTTTTGCTTGGGTTCTCTCTGCGCAGCAACTAGAAAGCTGACTGCAACAGTTTTGGTACCAGGACGTGGGGTCATCTGTTGCTGCTAGAACCCTGATCATGTGGATTATGGTTTTCTGGAAGTGATCTACAGGAGGAATGTGGAAGGATTTGAACCCCCAGCCTAAGAGGTGCCTTGCAGTGCTGTAAGTACAGCGTATTGGATCATTCTGGTCAGAGTTTAAAGACCTGAATGTAATGAGAACTATGGACTGTGAGGTTTGGCTTACAAGGGGGAGAAAGAACTTGGTCAGGACTGTGCCAGAAACAGTTTGCGTGAGAGGCTTGCTGCATTCTGCCTGCCTGTGTCCTGGAAACCTGTGCAGGGTTGCTTTACGTAAAGATGGACTGGTGTGAGCAGATGGAGATGGCACAGAAAGAAAGATCTTTGGGTAGGAACTGCTGCCCGTTCACCTGCAATTGTTTGAGAGATTACAACCACTGAGATTGGGCCAGCTGGTCTGCAT